>ML857668.1:0-16959 GCA_009831015.1 Picea engelmannii
ACATTGTAAGTTGATTCATTAAAGTTAATAATAAAGAAATTATTTTCCTGTCCCACTATATGAGTTCTTCATAGTTTAGTAAATATATGTTTGAATCTCTAACCTAGGGAATTGAAGAATTCCCAGAAGGAGTAACAACTTTTGTTTCCATTGCTGCCTGTGACACTATCTAGCACTCGTAAGGGTGAATTGGTACGATGATGGGTGCCAAAATATAAGTGATGGATGTTTTAGGTGGATGAAGAGCTTGCGCTTCAAAGTCTAAGACAATTGATTCCTCCAAATGTTGGTCGGGAACAACTTCGTGTGGCCTGGTCGCTTCAAGAGACCCTTGTTGGTCTAGCTTTCGCCTTAGTAATGGCGGGGGTGGCTCCATTGTAACCGGTGATAGGCCTTGAAGACTTCATGACCGGTGGATCTCGTGATCCTCCACTATGTGAGAATATCAAAGACACACTAGGGTAGTCTAACCGTTAAAAAACAACACGCACTAAAAAGTCCCTACAAGATAAGACAAGCAAACACTAAACTAATTGGAAGAACAGTTACAACAACCAACACTAAACTAATTGCAGGTGAAACTCAAACATGGAAGAACCCTCTGGGTATAATATACAAAGTGTGGCCTGATGTCTGTCCTAGGTACCATGGTATACCCCCGCAATCACTTGTGTATGTCCCTAAAAAGATAGGCAACTAGGTTGCCAGCACGTGAATAGTCACCAGGCAAGTACAGTTGAAATTCGGGTAGACCACAATGAGCAGGGCATCGGGCCTGAAACCTGTCAAGGGTATCAAGAGAAAGTGGTCCGAAAGACAACTCAGGACCTTGAATGGATTTGAAACCCACGAAGCTCCGTGGAAAATGAAATCGACGGAATCCCAAGACAAGCCCTTTATATGTGTTCTCCACTACGATTGGTCCAGCTTTGGAGGGGTTATCTCCACTACCGTTCCGCACGTGACCTCGTGTTTATCCCCTGTGTTAGAGGGGGGTCCCAGATAACTTTCACGATACTGGACTTGGACACTCCCTAACTCAGACTCCATTGTTTGATTTTAATGGGCTTGAAGTGTTTACTCTCCAACCTAATCCAAGGCCCTAATCCTGAACTAGTTGGTTAACCCTACAAACATAAAAGTCTAATGAATTTTAGATTTAGCGTTAATTTTATGGCTTGTCTTATGTTAGGGGGTATGAAAGTGAAACTAGTGATGTTTGAAAGATGAAAGTAAAAAAATGAACAGAAAGATGGAAACAAAAACCTTCACTTAACGCAAATTTTCAACAACTTTTCAAAAAAAAAATTTAAAATTTTTCTAAGATCTTTTGAATCGACAAACTTAAAGAAGGATTTCACTCGACTACGAGCTACTTATGATCTAATCAAACTGTCAATAACTTATGAAAGAAAATACTTTTCCCTGGTTACTAATGCAAAACAACACTTTTCGACCACACAAAGAAATGAAAGTTTTTTTTTTTTATTTGAATGCTCACAAAGAAAGAAGGAAAAATATCAACAAGTCAAAAACCAAGAAAAAATTATGGCCTAATCGTAGCTCGCAAAGAATCACTTCAAGAAATCACACACTAGAAACTTAAAAAAGGACTCTCACACTTGTCTCAAAACCCTAAAGAAAATTTTAAGAAAAAATAAAGCTATGGATGAGATCAAACCTAAGCTATTGACTGCTAGAATAGAGATTCAAAAAACCTGAGAGGTATAACTCTTGTCAAGGGAAAGGATGACTGCCTCACCCTCAACAAAAAATATCCTTCACAAGCACACTGCTGATAATTCAATAGAAATCATGTGCACGCAAGTTGTGTAGAGATAAAGGGCGTGTACATGTGTGCTGGCCTTATACATGCCGCGTGTATCTCTAAAACTCTGAAACAAATAAAAACAGACAATCCAAACGTGGAAGAGACCACTGATACAGCATCTCTTGAAGGCTTAGACACTTTCTTTAACAGAAAAAAGGAAACAATGTAAGGAAAAATTTGTAAAAAAAACCAATCTGAGATGTACCCTAAGCTATAGATTGCAAACAACCAAGACTAGAAAGAGTTCCAAAAAACCCCTGAGAATGACTTATTCTGACAGGGAAGAGGATGACTGCCTCAATTTTGTTTTGGAATCATACATGCTACTATTACTTCTTCAACTAGCATTTACACGCGGGTTGTAAGAGCATAGGGCATGGGTACACACGTGCAGACCTATGCAGGCCACATGTACCTCTGTGGGTCTCAAAAAAACACAGTCAAGCAAAGAAACAGAGATATCTAGTATGGAAGACTAGAATCTCTGTTAGCTTAGACTTTGTAGAAACTTCAAAAAACAGGAAAGAAAACGAGTCTTTTAAAAATACCCAAAAATATTCTCAAGAACCCTAGAGACTTCCCCAGTATGATCGCCAATACTGTTGTGGTGGGAAATCCCCCTACGGACTAGCACTTAGGGTTATATTATGCATGTAGATAAGACCGAAAGAATCCTACTTTCTACCATCATCCCTGACCTAATCCCCAGTTCTTTTAAGCAAATACATGGTTAAACGAACATACCTTGTTACATATGTTCGATGTCGATCCTTCTTCACGCTTGATCGCTTGCTAACAACTATCCTCTCAAGACTGAACTATGTACAAAATTGTTATAACCCTAAATTGCACCACACATGCTTACCTAGCATCAAGCCAACTCATATCCCTTCATTGCCAAAACATCTGCTGAACAACCTCTTTGAAAATCCTCTTGGGTCAAGGCCCACGTGCCCTAACCCACTACTTCACACGTGTGCACGCTGGTAGGCCTACTACAGCCCACGTGTACCTAACAAAACACAAAAATAGGAACGTTTCCGACAGGACAAAAAGCTATGGGTCAGTTAACTGAAACTCCCGGCCATGCATGGCCGAGGGTTCATCCAAAACCCTAGCTCCTTCTAGCCTATAAAAGAAGGGGTAGGGGTACCATTTGGAGGAGGAAAATTATAGCGAAGAAACTCTGCCCATTTTACAAATCCATTGTCCCAACCCTTTAGCCTTTCTTCAAGCCAAAGGAGAATTAACACAAAGCAGTTGGAGGACAAAAGAAGAGGAGCAACCCAGGATCAGGATCAGGGAGCGGTGGCCGGTCTCGACTTTGATTGTAAGTTGATTCATTGTTCAAGTAATAAAAGAATACTTTTCCCGTCCCAATGCATGAGTTGTCTATGGTTTGTTTAATTTGTGCTTAATTTATAACCCTCAAGTAGAAAAATAGCATGCATGCGTAGTGGTTTGTCTTGATTGCAGGATTATCTTTGGAAGGAGCAGCGCAAGAAAGTGAGCAAAGCACAACAGAGGATCTACACCAAACATCAGTAAAAAGGTTAGTAGTTCATTTCCATGCATGTATTGTGAAAGAGGGGTTTAAGTTTTGGGTGGTAGGTTAAAAAGTAATTTCTTTACGGTCAAAATTTGCATGCAAGTCTGACCCTAGTTTGCTAGTCCGTAGGGTATTTTTCCCAACAATAGAATTGGCGACCGTACTGGGGAAGATACTCTTTAGGGTTTATGGATTTAGTTAAGTTTTTGGGTAGTTTAAGAGATTAGATTTTCTATTTCTTTGCCTGTCTTTTTCTGTAAATCCTGAGCTAGCAGGGAGCCTGGTTCTTTATACCATTTTTCCCTGACTGTTTCTTGACGACAATTGTCGAGACACACAGAGGTACACGCGGCCTGCAGAAGGCCGGCACGCGTGTACCTGTGCCCTAATATCTTGTATCTCACGTGTGAACGCTAGATGTAGAGGTTTCAGTAGCGTGTAGGATTTTAGAGAGCTTGAGAGGCAGTCCTCCTCTTCCCTGTCAGAATTATACATTCTCAGGGGTTTTCTGGATCTTGTCTGAGTCTTGTTGGTTCATAGTCTTGTCTCAGTTTGTCTTGTTGTGTTTTTTTATTCCTTGCAATTATTTTTCTTTTCTGTAAGAAGAAACATCCAAGCCTTTAATAGACCCTGGTTATCAATACCAGAGGCCTCTTCCTAGTATGGGTTGCCTGTGTTTATTTTTGTCTTAGAGTTTATACATACACGTGGTCTGTACAAGGTCAGCCCGCGTGTACACGCGTTCGCACGCATGTTGTTTCAGTAACAGTAGCGTGCTTGACAGGCTGCTTTTCAATCAGGGTGGGGCAGTCATCCCCTCCTGTGGTGAGAAGTGTTCCTCTCAGGTGTTTAAGTCTAGGGTTGAACAGTCAGTAGGTTAGGGCCTCTTACCCTTAGCCTGTTTTTTCTTAGTTGATAGTTGATAGAAAAGATAAAAAAGACAAATTTCATTTTATGGCTTTTAGACAAGCATAGGAGTTTGTGCTTTCTTGATTTCCATTTTGTGTCTTTGCTCTGATTCTTTACGATCTGCGCTTTAAGCCAGAATTTTGTTTTTCTTGGTTTTAGGCTTGTCGGTATTTTCCCATTGTTGCTTGATTAACACGTAAATAAATAAAAAAAGAGAAAAGAAAAATCTTTTCATTTTCTTCTTTGTTTGAAGATTGTGTTTCTGCATCAATAGCTAGGGAGAAGTCTTTTTGTTCATAAGTTTTTTGTAGTGAATTTAGAGCATAAGTAGCTCGTAGTTGAGCGAAATTCCTTTATGTTTGCTGCATGAAATCTTAGAAAAATTGAAAAGAAAAAGAAGTCTTTCTTTGTGAAAAGTTGTTGATTTTTGCATTTAGTAAAAGTATTTTGTTTCCATATTTTTTCATTCATTTTTTCTTTGAGTCTTTACACATCATCAGTTTCACCTTCATACCCCATGACGTAAAAAATCCCATAAAAGAAAYGCTAATTTAAAATCTATTAGACTTTTTGTTTGTAGGGTTCACAAACTAGTTCAGGACTAGGGCCTTGGATTAGGTTGGAGAGGAAACTCTCCAAGGCCATTCAAAACCAAACATTGGAGTCTGTGATAGGGAGTGTAGAAGTCTAGTTTTGTGGAAGTTATCTGGGACCCCCCTCTAACATAGGGGATAAACACGAGGTCGTGTGTGGAAAGGTAGCGGAGATAACCCCTCCAAAGCTGGACCAAGCGTAGTGGAGAACACATATCGAGGGCTTGTTTTGGGATTCCGTCGTTTGCATTTTCCACAGGGATTCGTGGGTCTTGAATCCGTTCGAGGTCCTCAATTGTCTTCCAAACCATTTTCTCTCGATACCCTTGACATGTTTCGGGCTTGATTCCCTGCTCATTGTGGTCTACCCGACTTTCGACTATACCCGCCTGGTGACTGTTCGCGTGCTGGAAAACTAGTTGCTAATCTTTTTAGGGACATACACAGGTGACTGCGGGGGTATACCACGGTACCTAGGAAAGACATCGGGCCACACTTTGAAGAGTATACCTGGAGGGTGCTTCCATGTTCGAGTTGCACTTGCACCGGTAAGTTGCTCTAGTGTTGGTTGTTGTAACTGTTCTTCCAACTAGTTTAGAGTCTGCTTGTCTTATCTCTTAGGGGCTTCTTTTTTAGTGTGTGTTACTGTTTGAACGTGTAGAATACTTTAGCGTGTCTTATATCTTCTCACACAGTGGAGGATCCCAAGCTCTTCCAGTCACGAAGGCTTCTGGGCCTGCCATCGGTTATACTGGAGCCACCCTCGCCACCATTGAGGCGGAAGCTAGACCAACAAGGGTCTTTCGAAGCAACCGGGTTACAAACCATTGTGACCGAACAACTTTCGGAGGAATCAACCACCAATATTGGCTCGGTTGAAACCCCAACCACTGATACTTGGACACCGGTTATTGTACCTATCCAATTTTACAAAAGCTTCTTAGTGCCTCACACAACTATGGCAACAAACGTTCTTACTTCCTCTGGGAATTCTTCCATTCCCACCACAATTTATACCACAGGAGAAGCATCTCCTAACTTGTCGTCGTCGGTCTGAGTCACCATGGTCTCAGCCACAACTATGTCGCACAGTGGTCTGATACCGTCTATGGCGGTGACCACACCTCCCTTCACACCTAGTGCGACAGGCCCTCTGTTTTCATACAGTATGCCTAGTTCATGTACAAGTCCTGCACTCACTTACTCCACTTTACAGACTTTGGGTCTGGGGGCAGGGAGCTCTAACGCTCCTCTGCAAGGTCAACTTGGGGGCATTCCTGTCCCTTTCAACACTTTTCCTTATGCTGGAGGTCACATCTCTCATTCGTCCCCTTCGCTTGGTGGTCTACATCAGCAGTCCGCCGCGCAGCCTACACACACTAGTTCATTTGGAGCCGGGAGTCAAGGAACACCTGCGAAAACTATGCTGGTAGGTTCATCCCCATTTGTTTGGAACAATACGTTTGGTAACAACACTTTCACATCCACCGCTTTCCCATCTGTGGGCACTCCCATTTTTGGACAGTCTACTACGGCGCAGGGTACTATTCTTGCATCGGGGGCACATATAGCAGGACCTTGGAACTCAGGAAAAGGATCCGTTCCCTCCTCTGGAATGTCGTTCTAGTGTAATTCTTGCCACAGTCAATGGAACCCTGGACAGACTACTATGCCTCTCCCATCAGGACTGGCATGGGATAATCCTTCCCAAAGTCCGTCAAACATGATGAATGCCCAACATCCTATGTCCTTTATGGGGAATCATCCAATGATGTCTCCACAGATGAAAAATCCTTACGCTGGTCAGGGCCATTGTTTCTACCAAAATTCGGGCCAGCAACCAAACTTTTCCTGGCAACCTGGTGCCAGTCAAACTCCAGGACCCTTTTTCCCAAGCTATCAGTAGCAACCCAAACTACCATTCCTAGTGACATTGCACTTGCCAGATTTGACAAGGTTGTTAAATGATCCTATTTGTCACAATCCACGTTGGCCTCCTATGGCAACAAAGTTTCCTTCGGACATTCCAAAGTTCAAGGCCAAGCCTAATGAAGATCCAGGTGATCACGTGACTACCTTCCATATTTGGTGTTCATCTAACTCATTGAAAGATAACTCCGTACAGTTGCGATTGTTTCAACGCACTCTTATTGGGAGTGGCGTGAAATGGTACATCGATCTCGATTTCTCAAGATACTCTTCCTTTTGTGAACTAGTGATGGCCTTCCTTAACCATTTCTAGTTACCTGTGAGATGTGACACGGGCACAGAGTTGCTCGCCAATTTCGAACAGACAACATCGGACCATATCTTTGATCATATCTGAGAGTGGAGATGTCGAAAGAGTCTAATTAAAGTACCAGTCCCACCAACATTCCTGCTTGAGTGGTTCCTTAAGTCTCTGGTCCCACAATTATCCAAAGACGTTGCAACTTCTGGGGTTTTCTCTGAAGAAGATGCCATCATGAGGGCTCAACAGTTTGAGCTTATCTATTATCAGTCTAGTTTATTATACAACATCATGCCGGATGCACCACGATCGATATTGGATAAAACTAGACAGAGAGTTGGACCACATGCCGATGGTATTGTTGGCTCAGCACAAACCAAGCTCGCTGAGCAATTGACAAAGCAATTGCAACAGTTATCTATACAACACTCAGTGGCCAGCCAGACTATTGCTTTGGCTGCTCCTCCTACCCAAACGTCGAAAGTACACTCTGTGCAGACGACTAACCCAAAGGCCACCCAACAGCCTGAAGGGAAGAAAAAACAATGAAAAAAGGGTAAGGGGGAGAAAAAAACCATTGATAATGCTGGCGAGGGCACCACGAAAAAACGGAAGGCGAGGTACCAATGCAACTTGTGTGCGGAAGACCACCCGACCCATCTTTGTCCTCAACTTGCAGAGGCCCAAAATTCTGTCACACAGCAACAACAAGCCGTGTTGACTAATCCCTTTTAGCATGGGCAAAATTTAACTCAAGCCTCTACAAGTGCCGAAGGGGGCAGCCAAGAAACCTGCCCTCCTCCAAACAATTCCTCATCCGCGAACGTATATATGGTTAGGGGTGATGCTTTCATAACGACTAGAGCACACGACTATAGTAAACCAAGCACTTCTGAGAAGGGAAAAGAAGCCGAACTCCCATCTCTTACTCTACAGATTGAGAAGATGTTGGGAGAAACGATGACATGCATTCCAAAGGGTGAATTTAAAAAAGCTTCTCATAACCCAAATGCAAGGGCCGCCCAGAATTACTCTGTGGTGGAGGATTTATCAAAAACCCCTTGTGCGATGTCTACTTTGGAGGTCCTCCAAAGCGTCCCTGCTCAGAGGAAAGCCTTGTTAACTTCTTTAGGCTCTACTGAGACTTGTAACCTGGGTACCCTCATGTTAGATACCACCGACTTAAAACCTCATCTGCCTTACCACGTAGAATTTCATATAGTAATGGCTCATCCCACGAAAACTTTTACACGCAATATCTTTCGCACGGTGGTCGACGAGGGCGCCTCGACATGTGTTATGTCGTTAGCATGTTGGAAGGCCATTGGCTAGCCCACTTTGTCTCCATCACCTACTCTCCTCACTGCGTTTGACGGTCATTCTTTCCGACCACACGGCATCATTCCTTCTTTCCCTGTGCAGTTAGGCGGGAAGACTGTGTGTGTCGAAGTAGAGGTAGTCGATGCTCCCCTCGACTATAATCTCTTGTTAGGACAGAGTTGGACTTATGCTATGCAAGTTGTGGTTGCTATAGTTTTCTGAGTCTTGTTGTTTCCACATGAGGGTCAGATAGTTACCATCGATCAATTGTCCTTCTCTAGACCTGACCCATCTTTGGGGGCATCCACGGTTCCCATGATTGATAATCCTCAACCCGGTTTCGTTAACGTAGGAGTTGGTTTGTGCCCATCCTTGATGGGTACCTTCGATTACCCACCTCCTCATGACGATATCAAGTTTATATCTAATCACCATAAGGTTGAGATTTTTCAAGTTTCGTCGTTCCGCACGACTTATTTTGAGGATCCTTGGATTCTTCCTTCCCCATCAGCCATGATGGATGAGACAGGGCACTCTGGCATGTCCATGCCCTTGTCGGCCGCTGAGGTAGCATACTCTTTAGTCTAGCAAACTTCAGCTAACCCTGATCCGACTCCCACACAAGATTTGGATCCACTTCTCGAGCCTATCTGGGCTCAGGGTTCTCTCGCCAACATCGATTCGTTAGACTTAGTCTTGCCTTCTGACGAAGCAGTAATCGAAGCAATGACTAGTCCAGACAAACCTTGGGAATATCTTCATCACAGATCATATTTCCTCCTAGAGTTAAGCCGAATCGAGGCAGGAGAATTCACTATCACCATGACGGGAGATCAGCCATGTCCTATTAATCTCTTAGCTACACAGGAAATTTATGCTGAGGGGAATATGACGACTATAGCTGAAACTATACCTATCAATATCTCCCGAAACCCTGGCATCATGGAGAATGTCTTCGTCGGAGCGGATTTCTCCCCCAAAGAGATTCAGATTTACACGGATCTTTTCAAATAATTCCACGACGTTTTTGCCTGGTCTTATGAGGAAATGCCAGGTATCAATACGAAAATAGTTGAACATGAAATCACAACGTATCTTGATGCCAATCTTGTTCGACAAAAACTTCATCCAGTCAATCCTAAGAAAGCAACAACCATTAAGCTTGAGGTTGAGAAATTTTTCAAGGCAGGTTTCATTTATCCTATTCATTTGACTCAATGGGTGTCAAACCCCATGCCGGTCAATAAAAAACAAGGCACGATTCATGTATGTACCGATTTCCATGATTTGAACAAGGCATGTCCGAAAGATAATTTTCCAACCCCATTCATTGACCAGATCATTGATTAATGTGCTGGTTGTGAATCCTTTTCGTTCATGGATGGTTTTTCGGGATATAATCAAATCCAAATCAAACCTGAAGACCAACACAAAACGACATTCATTTGTCTGTGGGGTACATTCGCCTATCGTAAGATGCCTTTTGGCCTCAAAAATGCTGGAGCTACTTTCCAGTGGGCCATGTCTTTTGCGTTTCACGACCTCAAAGATATAGTCGAGGCTTATCTAAATGATTTAGCATCACGCTCTCGCAAGCGAAAGGATCATCCGCTGCACCTCAGACTAATCTTCGAATGTTGTCGCTACTTCAAGATTCGCTTGAATCCCAACAAGTGCAGCTTATGTGTCACATCCAAACATTTGTTAGGTTTCATCGTATCAACAATAGGGATCATGGTCGATCCTCTTAAGGTGGAGGCAATAACCCAGTTGCCCCCCCCACGCACAATCTTACAACTTCAAAGTCTTCAAGGCAAGGCGAACTTCTTACGACGCTTCATCACCAACTATGCCAAAATCACCAAGGGCTTTATGCATTTACTTAAGAAAGATGTTCCCTTTTTATGGGATGAAGCCGCTCAACGCTCTTTCGACGCATTAAAACACACCCTCACAACTGCACCTCTGCTACGGCCACCTAATTATAACAAAGATTTCTTATTATATCTGGCTGCCGCAGAGTCAACCATAGGCATGGTTTTAGTTCAGGAAGATGATTCATTTTCAGAATACGTGATCTATTACCTGAGTCGAGGCCTCGTAGAACCAGAACTTAATTATTCCCATCTTGAAAAACTTGCATTGGCAGTAGTTCATGCTGTTCAATGGTTCCGTCACTATGTTCTGTTTCGCAAGACCACCGTCATTGCTGTCGTGAATCCATTCCAGTACATGTTGACATGACGAGTTATTGGCGGAAAAATTAGTCGATGGATGGTCATCCTCCAAGAATTTGACTTAGACTTCATTTCAGCAAAGTCCAAGAAGTCATTGGTCTTCGTAGAACTTATTTTGGAGCTTCCGGTTGAGTCAGGTGACGTTGTGCCTGAGGAATCGCCTATCCGGGGGGATATGTTTTTGATTGAATATTTAGACCCCTGGTACGGAGATATATTGAAATATCTCCAGACTTTGAAGTGCCCCACCTCTGCTTCTCGTGACGAGCGTCGGTGGATACACCATCAGGCTAAGAATTATCTCATACTCAATGATACGTTGTATCTGAGAGGTGTAGACTTCATCTTGCATTGATGTCTCACTCATGAGGAGGCCATCATAGTGCTCAACAATTTTCATACAGGAGCTTGTGGCGATCACCTATCTGGGTTGGCAACAACCCAAAAGATTTTACGAGCAGGTTACTTCTGGCCCACACTTATCAATGATTGTATCGAGTCGGTCAAGAAGTGCCATCCGTGCCAAATCTTCTCTCAGAAGATCAGGGCACATCCAGCTCCCATGTTTCCTATCATCACAGTTGGTCCCTTTACTAAGTGGGGGATTGATTACACTACATGCAACCCCTCGTCAGCCAGGGGGCACCGCTATATCATTGTAGCTGTCGACTACCTCACTAAGTGGGTCGAAGCTATGCCAACGTTTAAAGATGATGGAGAGACTGCAGCTCTCTTCTTATTCAACCAAATAATAGCACGGTTTGGTGTCCCGAGAGAGATTGTCACTGACCATGGCAGTCACTTTCAGAACCAAACGATGTCCGAATTAACATCAAAGCTTGGGTTACGACAGAAACATTCATCACCTTACTACCCCCAAGCCAATGGGAAGGTGGAAGCTGTAAACAAAACTCTTAATATGATTCTACAGTGAACTATCAACTCAGCCAAGTCAAACTGGCATTTGATGTTATACTCAACATTGTGGGCTTACCGAACATCAGTTAAGACTGCAACTAGTTTCTCACCTTTCCAACTCGTTTATGGGCTGGAGGTAGTCTTTCCCATCGAATGTCAAATCCCATCTCTGAAATTGGTAGTACAGCTATTGCCAGACACTTCTCCACTTGAAGAACGATTAGTACACCTTGAGAAGCTTGATGAACAGCGTCGCGATGCAGCCCTGGCCAACGAGGCTCATAAACATAAGGTCAAGTGTCAATATGATAGGTCCGTTCGTCCTTGGATTTTTTCTGAGGGCGACCTTGTCCTGGTCTATGACCAAGACAAGGACCCCCTGGGGGTAGGAAAGTTTAAACCCATGTGGTTCGGACCCTTCATTATCAAAGAGGTATTAAAAAAGGGCGCTTATCGTTTGGTTGATTTTGAAGGGAATTCTTTGGCGGAGCTTAGAAATGGGCTCTACCTCAAGAAGTATTACTCATAGAAAGGTCACTGTGGGTAACTTTTTGTAACATATGTATAGTCTTTGTACTATTACTTTTTTACATTTCTTTTAAAAAAAAGTGTTATGGACGTGTCATTGGGTATCTCTCGTCTTCGGGTCTATCTAGACTCTCAACTAGTTGTGTCACAGCTAAACAGAATATACCGGGTTCACGATCCAACTTTACACCGACGATTCCTTAGGGTATGTCTCTTAGAACGCAACTTTGATTATATTATATATTTTCATGTTCCCAGGAGATTAAACCAAATCAGAGATACTCTAGCTAATCACATTTTAGATTGGCATCTTACCCACATATAAAAAGATCATGGACATAAACATGTAAATACATTTTTGCACACATAATCCATAAGACACAAAAATAGATAAAAACCATATATAAACATCATAAAATCCTCAGAGTACATAGATGGACGCAAGCGCCTCAAAAGTGGGAACAGTAATGAGTCACCGGGCTTATGCCCTCAAAAATATATACAACAAGGTGCTCGTGGAACATAAAAAGTCTAAAGTCTGTTCAGGGCCTATGGGCCCTGTTATAATCATCTATAGCATGGGCTAAATGCCTAAACAATCGAACCCATGTCCGAGGTGCCCACACAACATGAGTCTGCATGGATGGCGGCAGGTCCTCTATCTCGGCCATCGAGACTGTGCGACTGCGTGCAGTAAAGTTCTGCTCAATTCGCCTAAGGAACCTCTCGGCCTCTCCTACTGGGAGGTTCCGTGCTACTGCTGCTCCCCCAGTGGCGGCAGCTGTGGCTTTTGGCCGTGGGCGACGCCTGTTCCGTGCATAGTCGGCAGGTCACACGGGTCCCACATCTACATACAATAAATGTTCACCCATCAAGTACTCTGGCATACAAAAACATGATATATATATCAAAAAGGCATAAAAATTAAATATGCAAACAAAAAAACTATACAGGTGGAGACTTACCCATCTCCCCTCGCTCCTCACCAGGAGGTAGGGGTATCTCTAGATCTCTCGAAAAGTCGATCCCCGCATATGGGTAGTCCTCCATGGCAGGGATCTGTCGTGACAGCCAAGCAAAAAAGTCATCATCGAAGGCCTCAACGGCCCTTCCGCCACCCTGTCGCAGTAGTAACACTGCCCATCTGCATACTACGGGGAAAGTGTCCAGATGTCCTCGTCCTGCAAGCCGAGGACTGAAGCACGAAACTCTCTCGAAAAAGAACGAACACAAGATAGTCCCGAACCCGAAGTTCCTCTGTGTCTGCTGTCGGAAATCTATCAATTTCCTCTTCATACACTCCAGTAGTGTAGTACTCCAATCAAAAATTTGTGCATTCATGCACTGGATAGCACAGTTCATCTGTGTGCGCCAAGCCTGATGCACGACTGCTGAACCGGTAATCCGCCCAATAAGAAATAAGATAGTTTGTAGTGTGAGGTTGGTAATCTTGCTAATAGGTACCGAAGAACCTCTACGATCAGTCCCATCCTCATAGTACTCAGCTATCAGCTCTAAGACCTTGCTCGGCCCCGCAGGAAAAGTCTAAAAGTTGACTGGTTCCCCTCTCCTTGAGAAGCCAGTCAGAAAGTAAATATCCTTGGTGGTGGGCACCAAGGATTGCCCCTCTAACATGAACACATCTGCATCAGGGTGCCAGTAATCAATCAAGGCATTCAGTAGCCTTGGTTGTGCACGCATGAACGGACATAAAAAGAATTTTAACAAACCGCACCACATCAACACGGCCACAACATTCGGATCTGCAACAACTAACTCATTGGAGGCCTCGTGCTCCCTTTCCCTCCACTGGACATACATCCTGCCAACACAACAAGGTAAAGGAGGGTCAATGCTTCTTTCCATTTTCTTTTTCATCAATAGGGAGGGGTACATGCGGGCTGTAGAGGTGACAGTTGCGTGTACACGCGTGCAGGCTTTTCTCTGCACGCGTGTACCTACGGGCTGTCTCTAGACAACCCGCGTGTACCTAGGGCCGACCTCTTTGAGGTCGACGCCCACCCAAGAAAATAACTTAAATAGAAAAACTGAAGTATTGATTAGCTAGACAAGGGAGTTTGTACTTACTTGGTCCAAGCAGAAGTCCGTTTCATCCACTGTAGCTCCCAGAATCACGATCTTTGGCAAAGGGGGTCTTTTGGCTCCAGAGTCAATTTCCAAATCAGCAATGGTGATAATGAGCTGCCAGCTTCTATTTATAGACTTTTTGGCCTCTTTTTGTCACTTTTTTGGCCCCCCTTATAAGTTTCTTTATACCAAAAACCATTTAGAGTGATCYAGGAGTTATATGGGAGGGATTTGATCAGGTATTGGGACACTTTTTTTTTTTGAGTTTCGAAAAATAAAAAAATATATATTGACGGTCCATAAATTTTATTTTTTTTCAAAAATCAACTGGAGCATATAGGTTAGGATATCACCCCAACTTTTTCATCTCGTTGCCTTTTTATTATGCTATAGGATCAATCCCATCCGGTTGTGACACAGAACCATCATATCTACTCTAGAAGTGTCGCGACTTGGTGGTAGAGCTTACCAAAACATGGATGCCCTAGGTAGGTCCTGGTTGCATTATGGTGTCCATGTCATTTCTCACAACACTGTAGGCTCAGGAGTCCGTATAGTCTTTCCTGAATATGAGTTTGAGCCTCATTTTCATGGGTATTTTTCACTCTTTGTCTTACCCTCCGGACTCCCAAAATATAACGGGTCTCCTTTTAAGCCCTTTTCAGACCCTCTAAAAATGAAAAGATTGTCGATCGATCTTGTGACTTTTCACGCTCATTAAACTGAAATTTGAAGTCACGCCTATCCGGCGGTAGTTTACCTCTTTTTCGGTCTGGACGGTCAACTGTACGAACAAAGGAATACTCTATTGAATTCCCATTCTTTAGAAGAGTATCCTCAGGTATAATTTTATTCCTTTTTCGGGCCTGAGGGACTAAATTTACGAAAAAGAAACCCTCCCGGAGTCCATAGTTAAGCTCTTTTCAGACTCCCTAAAATTGAAAAGATCTCCGAGTGACCTTATTCTTTCACACTCATTAAAATGGTCCAGAAGAATATTCCTGACGGAGTCCATAGTTAAGCTTTTTTAGACTCCTTAAAAGTGAAAAAATAGCTGAGTGATCTTGTCCTTGTCACGCTCATTAAAATGGTTTTGAATTGACATCTAATCGGTGCTAGTTTATCCCTTTTTCAAACCAACTAGACTATTGTCGAAAAAGGTACCCCAATGGAGTCTCCTTTTATGCTTTTTCAAACTCTCTAAATATGAAAAACCACCGAGATTACCTTCTCTAGGCTCATTAAACTTACATTGAAGGATGTTACCATTGTGTGTTCTATCAACCGCATTTGCATACCTTACCCATCAGCCTTGTAACAATTTGCTTCTGCGTCTTAACACCTTTGGCCGCTGGAGGATTTTTCCCGAGTATCATTTCACCAGAACATCAGTCTTGTCCTTGTGCCTTGAGCTTGTATGTTTGCAGTACTCATTCCTCCATTGTAACATAATATTCCTTTATTCTTTTTCAAAAAATTATCAAAAAGAACAAAGAAAATCAAATATACCCCAAAAAGAGGATGGGAAAGGTATTTTCTTTATTGGCAGCATAATGAGTCGCCCTTGGATAAAGCACATCTGTCTGTTTGATTATCAGACTATGGGATGTAGTACGACCTTAGGAAGCTTTTCTCACTATATAGAGTTGTGTCCTCCACCGTTTGGTTACTCTTCCAAACATATGGAGAGTTTGCGTTGCCTCCTTCTTCGTAGACTTATGATTAACATATGTGTTTCCTGAGTCTTACCACTTGTCATGTTGTTGTCCAAGGGAATTTTGTCACTAAGCCTGATTCGTCCCCTCTGCAATATGTCTCTTGTCCGCATACCCGGCCATCTTGAACGTCCAATCAAGTCCTTGTTCGAAATCACTGAAGCCTTCAGTCCGATCATCAAGATTATCAAGTCCATAACCGACAAGCCATCGAAGACCTCTGGGTACTGCAGTTGTACACTCATATTACACTCCTACCTGAGTTTAGAAGATTTTGAAGTTGTTTCTCGAGATTTGAAGTACAACCATCAGGCCGAATCAGCTTCTGGGAGATGGATACTCTATATGTATATCTTTCTGATTTTGAGATGTAGCTCCAGTGTGTATTATTCACGACTACTCTTTATAGTTATTTGACATGGATCTACAGTGTATCTGATTGGTAGCCATGGGTCTATTTTATCCCGAGAATGGGTATGCCGGCCTCGGTGAGACATTTGTTATCTTGCAGACGACACCTCCTGGTTCCTGATTCTTGGGCTCACTCATTCAACATATCAGTATAGATTGGTAAAATATTGGTAATGTATTTTGGCCATCAGATGCTCTTCTGACCTCACACATTAGGGGGCATCTGTTATAACCCTAAATTGCACCACACATGATTACCTGGCATCAGGCCAACTCATATCCCTTCATTGCCAAAACATCTGCTGAACAACCTCTTTGAAAATCCTCTTGGGTCAAGGCCCACATGCCCTAACTCACTACTGCACGTGTGTGCATGCTGGCAGGCCTACTATAGCCCGCGTGTACCTAACAAAACACAAAAATAGGAAACTTTCCAACGGGACAAAAAGCTATGGGTCAGTTAACTGAAAATCCCGACCATGCATGACCGAGGGTTCGTCCAAAACCCTAGCTCCTTCTAGCCTATAAAAGAAGGGGTAGGGGTACCATTTGGAGGAGGAAAATTATAGCGAAGAAACTCTGCCCATTTTCCGAATCCATTGTCCCAACCCTTTAGCCTTTCCTCAAGCC
>ML857669.1:2462-26825 GCA_009831015.1 Picea engelmannii
GGGGGGGGGGGGGGGGGGGGGTTCCAGAATAGTGTGGCCTGTGAAATGGGCCCCCCCTCCTGTCCTGTTGACTACCGTGTCACATTTCCCCTCTGCCACCTGTACTCCACTTAACCGTGCGACGGGGCATGTTCTCATTGGCTACTCTCTAGCCCTGTTGGGATTCGTCCCTATTGGCCGGACGCTAGCCCTATCGAGGTTCGGCAGTTGCGGAGTCGAACGATTCAACACCCCTGTAGCATCGAGGTGCGAAATACAAAGAGGCACCGTGATTATTTGAACTATGACCATGACTCGCGACCACATGGGAACGGGGAGAGAGAAAGAGCTAGCTTGCGCTAGGCCTCCGTAGGTAATTCGGGGGCTTTGATTCAACAGAAATCAACGAAAAAAATAAATTTCATTGAGGTAGTGGGTTTGTGACAATAACCCTTATTCACCCCCTGCTCATTGACAATTATTAAACGATTTTTATGGATTGGATTGCATGAGTCTGATGTGTTGTTGAGCCAAACTTTGTTTCATATTTAAAGAGATGTCATGTATGGTTTGTTGAAGAAACTAGTTGCTAATAAACGCTGCATACATGAATGAGTTTCTTCAGCAGAGGAAGCCATGGCTAGAATAACAGGGGAAGAGGAAATTGGAACATGGGCCCTAGAAGGCCAAGGTTTTCGATACATTTTGATGTAGATCCACAAGAGTTGAATCAACTAATCCAAGCTAGGTTTTTCAACTAGATTGGACAAGGGGTGGTCCAACCTAGGACTAAAATTCCTCCTTTCCAACCCCCACATGTTCTTGGTATCCCAGTTCCCCCTCATATTTCATTACAACTTGAAGTCCCTGAAAATGACGGATGGAAAGAGATTGTCCACCCGACAGTTTCCCAACATCGTGGCTAGCCCAATTTGTCTCTACCTGCTCCCCCTCCACCGGTTAACCTAATTTTCCAAGATGCCCCTGCGCACTCGCCTGTACAGTCTTCCCACGCAAGAAAGAGGCTAAAAACCAAATCCCACCATGCAGCTGATAAAGGAAAAGCTGCTGCTGCCCCCTCCTCTCCCTCAAGTGACTGCCAAATCCGTTTCATCCCGCATGCACTTCAGAGATGATTGCTCTCATGTTATTAGTGATATCAGGCCTAAAGGGTCCACACAACCTAAGACAAATTCAAAGAAATCAAAGGGAGATAGTAGCAACAAAGGGAAAATTGCCTCCCAAACTAACAAACATGGTTTTTGAGTGTTTTTATTTATTGATTGTTGAGAATAGTTGACCGCTGAAGTTTTTGGACAACACACTATTTTTGGATATTATATTTTTTGGATATGGTTTCAAATATCATTGATATTAATTTTCAAATTATGAGAATGATGATGGGAGCCACAAGGAGGGATGTGTTTGATTGATTCACTAGTTGTGTTTATGTTTGTTAAGAAACTAAAGGGAGTCACAAGGGGTCCCACCTACTAGCTATTATTTATTAAAGACCGTTATTATTATTTTATTAAATTTTCCCCTAAACTAAAAGTTAGTTGAGTTTTAGTTAACTTAACTAAAAGAGGTAGTTTAACTACTTCAACTAATTTTGATTGATTAAAGGCAAAAAAAGAAGGAGAAACAAGAGGAGAATAGAATGAGAAAGCATTCCAAGGTCTTCTCTTGAGTTGTATTGAGATAGTTCATTTTTCATTCATTCTTTAATTCATTGAAACCCTAATTCTCTTTTATGATAACAAGGTCCTATTGTAGACAACAAGATTAAGGTTGAATTACATCATTCAGACACTTGTTTTTCAGAGGTGTTGATCTATCTTTGATAGTCTGTGTAGACTTGTTTGTTTGTGAATTAAATTTCATGACTGATAAAGGATATTGTGCAGAGTCGAGTGGGGAGCAATCTGTGGCAAGATGATCCAGCTTTTAAAGTTCAATTTTTACTTTTTGTCAGAAGTCCTTTTGTATGGTTTTCATCGGGGACATATAAGTTTGACTTTGGTCCAAACTTCCTCAGGGAATTTTGTAAACATAATGATTCTTTTGATTAATTGGAATGAAATAAGCGATTGCTTTCTGTCTCATATGTCCTAATTATTGACTTGGTATTTTTGCTTCTGTCTCTACATTTACTTTTGCATCTGTTATATTAATAAAATTACATAAATATTGAAAATTTCAGCAATTTTTTATTTATAAGAAAATCAGCCTAAGCCCTTGTAACCAATACTTGTGGATTAGGAGACAATTTTTGAGGCTATAAACATAGAGTGATATTCTTGTCTATCTTGTTTTAGCCAAGCAAGTTCTGAAAATGCTTGAGAAAGATCATTTCATATCTTTTCCTCAACATATAGGACATTCAACAATTTCATAAGATTAGTCTCATGATAAAGAAAATTCCTGAGGATAATTTGTTAGATATTTTTATGGACACTTTAAATGAGAACATTCAACATGAGGTGCATTTTTTCGAACTTAAATCCCTAGAGAAAGCTTTCAGTATGGCAAGGAAAGTGGAAACCAAAAATATGACTACTAGAAGGGTGGCCACTAGCAACTATAGAGAGCACCATGTTCCGTCTCCTAAAGTCTTTCAATTGACAAAGTTAACACAAAAAATGGATGAAAGAAGAGAAAAGGGACAATGTTTCAATTATGAAAATAAGTACCGTAAGGGGCATAAATGCAGTGAGAAGAAATTATTCTATGTAGACTGTTAAGAGTAAGAAGATCGAGAATTGGAACCATCACAATATCAATATCTAGAAGAGACTACTCCAACAATTTCTTGTCATGCATTGGACGACATCAATACTCCACAAACCCACAAGATACAAGGATACAACAAAAATAAAAAGGTAATAATGTTGATTGATTCTGGTAGTACCTATAACTTCATCAATTACAAATTGGCAAAATATCTCAATTGCTTTGTATTTCCAACACTAGAGTTTCAAGTGATGATTGCAGATGGAGGTACCATAAATTGTTGGGGAAGTGCCATAGTATTAAATTCAATATGGGGGAGTATTTTTTGGATATTGCCATGATTTTCATCCAAATGGGTGGTGTTGATATTGTATTAGGGGTCTAATGGTTACAATAATTGGGAACGATGGTTCTTAATTTTCAAGATATTTTCATCAGTTTTTTCCTCAGAAAGAAAGGAAATTCAACTTAGAGGTATCCAAGGGAAACCCTCTAAGGTGATAATTTCTAATAGCATGACAAAATTACTCAAAAAAGTATACCACAGTGTAATTGCACAATTGTGCTCACTAGATGTTCAAACATCTATATTCTCTCCTCCAATGGATCTCCAAATGGTTAACACCAACCATTCCAAATCATTTGGAGAGATGCCTAAGGATCTTCTACCTATTCGAGATCATGATCATGCTATTCATTTGCAAGCTAGAAGTGTACCACCTAACATTAGGCCTTACAATTATCCATATGCATATAAGAGTGAGATTGAGTGTATGATCCAATAAATGTTAGAGGTTGGCATCATTCAACCTAGTCAAAGTTCTTTCTATTCACCAATAGTGATGGTTACTAAGAAGGATGGTTCATGGCATATGTGTCTAGATTATAGACAACTCAACAAAATGACCATCAAAGATAAGTTTCCTATTTTTGTCATTGATGAATTATTAGATGAATGTCATGGAGATAAATTCTTTGCTAAGTTGGATCTTCATTCGAGATATCATCAAATCAGAATGAGGCAGGAAGAATTCCCAAAATAGCCTTTAGAACACATGAAGGTCATTATGAGGTTTTGGTTATGCCATTTGGACTTACCAATGCACCTTCAACATTCCAAAGTTTGATGAATTTTGTTTTCAAACTAAAAAAATTGTGTTAGTATTTTCTGATGACATACTAATCTACAACAAATGATGGAAAGAACATGTACAACATGTTGGCAGAGTATTACAACTTTTGGAAGAGCAACAAATTTATACAAATCCTTCGAAGTGTTCCTTTGGGGTTCATGAAGTAGAATATTTGGGTCATACTGTATCTCATGAAGGTGTAAAAAACACAATTACCGACTTAACGAGAGCTGACCTCAAAGAGAGAACTCTAGCCCTTAAAACCCATATTTTTGTATAAAAAACATGAAAATCAACCCCCAAATAAAAAAGTGGTTCTACCGGTAGCACCATTTTTTCTAACGGGGTCAAAATTACAACATTTTTCAAACATGGCCTTCAAAACTCATACAGTAGCTCATAAAACCTTAAAATCAACACCTAAATAAAAAAATGATGTTATCAAAAACAAAATGTTTTTTCAAAACATTAAAATTATAGATAATTTGAACTCTGATTCTTAACAGTTGGTACCATTAAAACCAAACCCTCAAAATCAACCATCAAATTGAAAATTACTACTACCATTAGCACCCATGCAAAAATTGGGTATTAAAATGACAATTTTTTTTAAAGCAGTAAAAGAAATCATCATTACTGTAAACAAAATCATAAAATCAACCCTTAAATGCTTAGTTTTAAAATCTTAGTTTATCACTCCAAGCATAAGATACTACACTGCCATGAAAATATCACTCTATACTTTAAAAATTGAACATCACTTTTTAATATTTTTTAACTTTTAATAAAAACAGTAAATACAAGTTACATTGAATGAAACATAATTTTTTTCTTAAAAGTATTGTTATATTGTCCATATTCAAAACATATGAGCTAAGAAATTTTATTATATTCTCCATAATCAAAACATATAATTCATATAACATATAAATTATTCATAATTTCATGTAAGATCATATGTAAGTTAAATGCTCATTTCTAGTTACCATACAAACATCATATGGAAAAAAAATTCATAAAATGTTTCGTACACTTATTCAGATTGACTCATGGATTCTGAAATACCATTAGAGTCTACGTTGTCTTCAGATGAATGATTGGATGAATATGTAGATGATCCATACTCTTCTCTATTGTCGATGAATGCGTCGTCTGAGTCTACATGCATGCCCAACATTTCAGATGTCAAAAGCCTTTTAGATCTACAACTAGGTTCAACAATCTCCCATCTTGTAGTTATTTATTGTGGAAACAACCTCATGATAATCTCTGTTTTCCTGGAGCGAAGAGTTCCTCTCTTTGTAAAATTGAAGTCAAACAAGTATGTCAACATCCTTTAATTTTAAGAGGTCAGTGCGACGATGAGTTGTATTTTGACCCTTTCTTTTTCTTTTTTCTATTGACATGTTTCTCAACCACCATCTCTGGCTTGTATACACCATTGAATGAGTCTGTACCTGTTTCATACCAATGCACTTCAATTGCTACAACATCTTCATTTTCTTTGTCAATCTTTATAACCTTTGCAATCCATAATGGGTAACCATGTGGATCTTTGGTCTTGTTAGTCCCTAAAGTTGTCATTGACTGCTAAGGGCAAGCTAGGGCATCTCAGTTATTGCAATGGTTTTATGTTTGTAGGTCTTTTTTAGGTTTTGGATTGGTTTATAGGTCAAGTAGGGAATGAAAAAGACAATAAGAGTTTTTGGTTACAAAATCAAGTTTCCACTACACATACTTAGTCAATGGTTTTCAATTTGATGATAGTAATAAAAGAAAGAAACTGTAAGTTCACAATTTGTTTACTCACACAAAAAATTCCCGATCCTAAATATCATTCAGAAAAACGAATAAAATACTTGAATACAATTCTTGTAGCAAATAAGCAATCAACAAAGTCTTTACTGGCTTTCAAATACTAACAAGGTACATCAAATTCTTTGCAAATACATATATGCATTCAAGTAAGAAAAGAAAGAATGTAAGACAGATAATGTAGTCTAACCATCAGATAACCTTTTCCATTGAGTATATTATGAAGTAGGGTCAAAACTTTACAATCAGAGACAACATGTCTTTAACACCACTAAACTCGAACCCCTCACTTTGTCAACATATTTCCTATTTATGCCTAGAGTTGGTTTCAATAGATCCTGAAATCTAGATATAGTTTTGATTCTTTTCTAACATATAGGAATCATATTCCATTACATTGATTGCATTACACTTCAAAAAATCTAGTCTTTAGGAAAAATGACTCGATTTCTAAGACTAAATCATGATCTCAATAATATTCTGATCCTATAAAATAGAGGCTTGTTGCAACTGCTTCAGGTAGACGTGTCGAGAACTTGATCTTTAAATCTACACTTGGATTTGGAATTTTCTTGCTTCAAATTGGTCTTGAGTACTACATTGCTCCAATAAAGATTGATATTCATTTTCCTGACCTTGTTGGAGAGTTCACATTGCTCTTTATTCTTTTCTTTCAACTTTTCAACCTTGTCTTGCAGTTTGTCTTTCCAAAACTCAAGTGCTTGCTTTTCAAACTTTAATTCCTTGATCATTGTATGAAACTTTTTAATCTTTTTCTTTTTAGGTGTATCCCCTATTTCTGCTCTACATCCGCCATAGTCTTCCTCAGGTGTAGGCCTGTTGAAATCAATGGAAATTTTGGGCTTCCTGGACCTCATTCTATATCTAGGTTCATTTGAGGGTGACTCTTTAATGATTTCCTTCTCTGCATATTTAGAAAAAAATTGTATTTCTTGTGTATCTACCTCTAACAGTTCATACATTTCTGGAACATAGGTAGGGCCTGGCTCCATTTTATCCCCTGAATGAGAAGATACTATGTCAGGTTCTAACAATAGTTTCTTTCCCTTTCTAGTCTTCTTTGGAACCAAATCTGTTACCTCCTCATCTAAGATAATTAAATTATCTTCCTTAAGAGAGGGTTTAAAAATAACTTTAGAATTCAGCCTTAACTTGTTTGTTGGTCTAGTCTTGGGCCTACTGGGATAAGTTACAGGCTGCTTGTCTTTACCTCTTTTACTTTGTTTTACTTGTGGGATTTTTTCAACATGTCTGTTATTGGTTTTTTCATCAAGATCAATTTTAACTTTTGGAAACTGCTCGATCTTCTGCTTAGTTATTCTCATTGTATATACCTTGTCAAAACCTGTAAATTCTTGTTTAGAGGCAGAGGATTCAGGCTAAATATTGATTTATTCTTCTTGTTCAAATTCATTTTTTATTTTACTTGATCTAGTTCGTCTAGCCATAGGGGAGACTTCCTTCAGTTTTGCAGAGCTTTTTGAATTACTTCCTTTCCCTTTTGAAGCTTTATGTCTCTCTTGTTTTGCATCTTGTTCATCAAACCCTAAAGAGATCAATAACTACCTCCAATTCATTTGAACCTCCCTTAATGCATACATAACCAACATTTTGATCAAACCTTGATGAAATAAACTCTTATGGGAAGTTTGAGGATGATTCTGTACTCTCTTAGACATTTTGGTTAAAATTTTTAACATGTAAAAAGACAAACTCATCTCTATGTCTCCATTTAGATGCATCAAAATTCTCATATGATAACGATAAGCATAAGAAAATCTTCCCTCACCTGTTATATACCTCTGGACTATTGTAAAAACATCCCGCCATTCTTCCTTTAACCATTTACTAGGTATCCCTTGACTCCAGTCAGGATCATGGTGTTCTGGTAGCAAAAATTTCTTGTACAAGTCTATAGAAAACTCAATTCTTCCACCATCTCTCACCCTACATAGGTAAGTGAAATGCTACCCCAATCGAGTGTTCTGTAACATAGATCAATACTCTTCCCACCTGAGTTTTAAAACCATCAAAGTTTTGGGCAAACAACATTGAAACCTCCTCATGGTAACCCTGGAAATTACAACAGAAGTCGTACCAACCTGCATTGATGAATTTTTTCATGATCTCAAGATATGCTTCCAACAATTCGCCTCCTATCGGGTTCCAAATGGCTAACCTAACCACTTTTCTTCAGAGCCATCACACTGCCTATGATTTCTGTCAAAATGTTAGGGTTTCAAAGTCGGGCTTAAGAATTCCCGCACATACCATTGATATGGAAAGATTCCTTCGAATGCAAAATGTTGTTAGGCTCCCGATCTAGTTATACAAATTCATTTTCAAAATTAAATCATCACTCTAAATGCTTCAGATCGTGACCCAAAACCCAACTTCAGTGGATGCATTAACATGAACATACTTGTTTTGTTTAAATGATATCCATATATTGAATCATCATTTGACAATAGTCACCACTGCTACACGATTCTCTGCATGATCTTCTGGATACTCTTGTGACAATTAACATGATTTTCGGGACCAAGACACGTTAAAAAATGATGGGTTTAGGCGCTACAAGAATGACGACATTCTTGTAGCGATTCCGTCTCTATTTAAGATTAAGAAAAAATTAAAACTTGACTAAAAATTCTGATGGGACATACTCAAACCATGTAAATATTCAAATCTATCTCACTAAAAGCATATGAAAATAAACTCAAGCAAAGAAAAAAACACCCAAAATCATAAAAGAGAAGTGGACATGGAACTTGTTACAAACAAGTGTATAGTGAGGCATGGTTTTTTGGTATTGAGAAGATATGAATGAATTTATCAATAACATATCATAAAATCAAGGGTAAGAGGTTATAGTTTGACCAATTACTAACATGTCGCTAAGACTGCAATCATGCTACCCTCTTTAGTATCATGCATTGAACCCCTGTAAAGGTCTTCCTTGGATTCATGTTGTGCACATGATCTCCGAGAACCAATATACATTTCTCTTTCCTTTGCTTGTGTAAATTCAACAACACCTTGAGATTCTTGTTGTTCAACAATGTTTCTTTCTTCGGATTCATTTGACATATTTTGTGGCCAATGAAACATAATCTTTAAAAATGTATCTTCATTTATTGAGCTTGAAATTATGTCACTTTGACCATTGAAAAAAGACTCCCACCAAACAGAATCAACAACATCAAAGTATTCATATGTATCTTTAATGGATTTTTTTTATTTCTTCCAGGCATTAAAAATAATCTACATCTCTATTACGCCTCCGTGCATTATGGATTTCAACCACTGATTGTAATAAAAATAACTTTGATGCAAATATTGGACGATCTAGAATGAATTTCAAAAATGCTAAACTTGATGAAGGCCCCCATTCTGCAGTAGTTGAATACTGCTTTCCCCATATAAGTGTTTTCCCATCAATTTTTTTGAAACAAAATTGATGTTGGAAGCTAATGTCATTAAGTTTCTCAATACATTTTTCTTCACCATGCGATCTCTGAATAAATTTTCACATGTCAACAATTTCTTCTAATATGTAAAAAACAGGTTATGGAATGCATGATTTCTTAATACATTCAATTAAGGATGGTAGGCTTCCAACATTTTCCATCTTCAATGTTACTAAAAAATGACTAAATGTTTGATCAATATGATCATGAGTGTGTCCAACAAAAAAGAAACCAACTTTCACCTTTTGAAATATTCCCAGTTGAACAAGCATGCTTAGATATCCAAACACAATTTGATTTTTGTTTTCACAACTAGTGTTGTCTAACTGTAGATATAGAACTTGAGGAAGATTGCCAAACCAATGAGTGAGCATGTGATGAATTATGGTGATGTTCAAATTTGCATCATTATGAATATTTGGAGCTGTGAAGTAAAGCCTTGGACACATTTTTCCATTAAAAACTATACAACCAATCAAGTAAAATTGAACGAAATTCTCTTATTGTAAATTTTTTGGTGTACGGACAAAATGTGGTAGAAGTGTTTTCTTCTGGTCTATGCCATCAATTGTCATACCTAAATATTTGTTTGGAGCATCATAGTACTTCTTCCGATGTTTGTACAACTTTTTCCTTTCACTTGATTGTTGATTTCGATGTTCTTGAAGTGCTTTGACTATGGAATCTGCACATGTCATAAAATGAAAATATTAATAATATGTTTTCATAGTTGATAAATATCCAATTAAAAAAAAAAATAGATACCTCTTTCTACCCCTTCAGATTGATCTCTTCTTGATTTAAGAGTATCACATGTATTGCAAACCCCGATCCTTGAATTTTTAGGAATACAGACATTGTTGAATTGTTTCTTCCATATCCTTGTAAAATATGCATATGTAATAAAATTACCATTTCCTTCAACACCTTCATCATATTCTTTGTACAAGTTGTAGATTTCCCTCCTTGAGAAATTATCTGGAATATATATTGTGTCTCTATCTGTAATACACTCTCCATGTTTGGAAAATAAGTCACACATCGATGACAATGTAGTGTTTTTAATGGTCCACTCTCTCGTCCACGATGTACCTTTGAAAAAAATGCAGGATCATTTTCCAACCTTGTTTGGTTTCTTGATAAATGAATATTATTAATTGAGTGAATCTTTTTGAAAGCCTTTTTGCAAAGTAAAAGATTCCCAATGCAATAATCATATCCTGTCTTGGTGGATATCATGCACCCCATTAAATATGAATTTTGCATGTTCTTATTCATTGAAAAACATGTCTTCCTTTTATTCAAAGCATACATGTAGTCCATGTTTTTCAAACAATTCTTTTGACAACAGTCACTTGAAATCAAATCACTTATTGAAACTGATTTAGTGAGAAATTATTTCCTAGACCTTCTATAACTAGAATGATTTGGATTGATATAAAAAGGCCTAGTCTTGGTCCTAAACATAATGTTTCTTTACAATGTATCCATTATTTCATCATCCTCACTAGAAGGAATTTCCTCATCACTAAAGGGAATATCAAACAAAACATTGTCAGGAGACCGAACAAGAGAATGTCGATCACCTTGATTTGTTGCAGCTGAATGATTAAGAACACGATCTTCATTCCTAGGTCCACCATAATCTTCATTTATAATCTCATTGATAAGAGGAATATCAAACTCACTAGAAAAATAATTACCATCCTCACCAATGTCATTGGACTTTCCATGAAAATATTCACTTGAAGAAAAATCATTATCACCCTTAAGACTATCAATTCCATTAAACTCTTCTCTAACAAGAATGTTTTCATCATAAACAACACCATCATTAGTGCCTCTAAAATCTTCACATGGAGGAAAAACATCATCATCACCATTGGCACCTTTATATTGTCCACCATTGACATAATCATCTTCACTACTTTTAAAATTCCCACTTGAGGGAAATTATTCATCATCCTCATGAGTGCCTTCAAAATCCTTACTTGGAGGAAAATTTTCATCATCATCATCGGTACCTTGAAAATTCTCACTTGGAGGAAATTCATCGTCAACATTGTTACCTTTAAATTCCCCACTTGAGAAAGAGTGTCCATGATTGACATAATCATCTTCACTGCTTTTAAAATCACCACTTGAGGGAAATTCTTCATCATCCTACTTAGTGTCTTGAAAATATTCACTTGGAAGAAAATCTTCATCGGTATCTTGAAAATCCTCACTTGGAGGAAACTCATCATTATAAACATTGATGCCTTTAAATTTCCCACTCTGGAAAGAGTGTCCACCATTGGCATAATCATGTTCACTACTTTTATAATCCCCACTTGAGGGAAATTCTTCATCATCCTCGTTACTTCCTTGAAAATCCTCAATTGAAGGAAAATCTTTATCATCCTCATTAGTACCCTGAAAATCCTCCCTTGGAGAAAAATCATCATTATCATCAACATTGCTGCCTTTAAATTCTCCACTCGGGAAAGAGTGTCCACCGTTGGCATAATCATATTCACTACTTTTAAAATCCCCACTTAAGGGAAATTATTCATCATCCTTGCTAGTGCCTTGAAAATTCTCACTTGGAGGAAAATCTTCATCATCCTCATCAGTACCTTGAAAATCCTCACTTGGAGGAAAATCTTCATCACCAACATTTCTACCTATAATTCCCCACTCGAGAAAGAGTGACCACCATTGGCATAATCATCTTCACTACTTTTAAAATTCCCACTTGAGGGAAATTCTTCATTATCCTCATTAGTGCCTTGGAAATCCTCACTTGGAGGAAATTATTCATCAGTACCTTGGAAATCATCACTTGGAGGAAAATTATCATCCCAATCATTTAGCCTATGATCAAAGTCTCCACTTCGACCTACATTTTGATTATTTTCAATATTATTAAACTGTTGAATAGATTGATCACCATCATATTCCTCCTCTTTATCATTGGTGCCTTCGAAGTCCTTTGATTTAGGAATTTTTTGAGGAACACGCTGAATAACATTGCTTGCACTATGATCAAACTTTTGACTAGATGGAAAATACGATGCTTCAATTACATTACAAGCATTCCCATCGTATTTTCTAGTCCCAAAAGAAGATGTATGCGAACAATTTGTTGATGTCTCAGAAATAAAATCTCTTTATCTAACGAAGCCATCATTTCTCACTAAGCACATAGAATGATACAAATGATCACCCTCCCAATGACAATCATATAACTTGCAGAATGAACTTTTCCCTCGAAAATTTCCCCCGAAAATATTCCCTCCAAAATTGCCCCCTCAAGTTTTTCCCTCCAAAATTCCCAACCAATTTTTTCCTTCTATTATTTTCTCTTCAAAATTAAAAACAAATTTTACTCTATTAATTTGTTATTTATTTGTTAATTACAATATTTTTCGTGTTTTTTTTATTTATCCCACATTCATTAAACTTAGCGATGATCCATTTAATTTTAGGTATATATGTACACAATCTTCTTCTTTTTTTATTTATCCCACATTTGTTACACTTAACAATAATTTATATAATCTTTGTTATATACACAAAGTCTTGTTTTGTCTTTTTACATTGCGTTAAATATTGGACAACATTCGTTAAATAGTTTGGAGTAATCTACAAGGCAGAAACATCGAAAAGACATTCGAGGAGAATCTAGCATTTCAAAGGTTAGTTATTTTTTAAATTCTTACCATTTACCAAAAAAAAAATTATAAGATCATTTTTGAATCACATGATATTTTTTCATGTGAAAATTATGTAACATCCCGCTCTACCGAGCACATTTTTTTGACTTATTATTTGAGGACACTTGCGTGCAAGAGATCCGATTATGAAACATTTCAACTTCATTTCGATTATGTATTATACATGATGATGATGATGTGTTGTGATTTATTTTTAAATTGATATATATGTATTGGCAAATGCTATTGACGAGTTTTCCTGAGTGTGCAAGACACATGACATATTATGAATGCTGATGGCATCAATGGAATTTTTTAGACTCCAGATTGAGTCAGGGAGTGGGTATTTTTGTTTGAATATTTCATTTGCATATGACATATGATTGATTATAATATGATATATGTATATGGATAACTGAAAGTGTTTTTTCCAATGATGCAGGTCGACGATGCTTGCTAATCCGAATCACATAAGGAGTAGAGGGGCCATGCATAGAAACAAGATATTGAGGGAGAGGTGTGGCAGCGTCCCTGTCACAACCTACTAGCACTCCCATCATGGCTCGAATGGTAGGTTAACGATTACCTAGTTTGAGATGTCCACGATGTTGTGAGGGAGGACTAAGACAACCGCTCACGAAGATTTCTAAGGAGCGTGCAATAAGGTGGAGTCATTATTCCTTAGAATCCCTTAGTCTCTCACAAGGTTGTTGGCTCTCGACCAAATTTTGGAGAACCTTGGTTGTGTTTGACCATTTTTGGGACTTTGACAGGCTGGTCGAAGACAAAGTGCCAGGCTAAACGAAGATCACGGGATCTCACCCCCTTTTGTGGGATTTTTGGGTTTAGGGCTTATGTAACGGGTATGGGATGTCAGCCCATGGGTCTTACCCCTGTTTAGGCCCCTTTTGTAAAGTATAAATAAGTAGCTTGGCAATGTAAGTAGGAGGGTGATAAGAAGTTGTAAGCCAGTGAGCTAAGTGCAAATAGTTGTAAATGATTTGTGCATACTGTGTGTTGAGAACTTGCAGAGCTAAGTGCAAGTGATTGTAAGAAGGCTCTGTGCTGTGCCAAGCTCGGGGAAGGAGGATTTGGCGAGGTGCGCGCAAATCTCCTGTCCTATGCGGAGTTGGTTTTGTGGCTATGTGCATTGAAAGAATATAATAAAGAGACGAAGAGTTGGTGAACGTAGCCCCATGCTGGGGGTGAACCATGTATATTCTGTGTTGTGATTGCTTTATGTCATTGATGTGATTTATGCTTAGTGATGAATCTTTATGTATGTTAGATGCATCTGTTATAGTATCTTAGTGCTTAATAACTTGGATGAATGTTAGATCTGTTGATGCTATGTGCTAAATGGTCAGATATGCTTAGATCTTGTTGAATACTTGCTTTTCTATAATTAGGGTTTTACCTGCGATGTGAATAAAGGGTTAAAGACTAATGAATATTAACTGCTAAGTGCTCTGTTAAATCATCGTAATGACAGATCTGTGTCCCATCTAGGTTGTATACACTTGAGTCCTGCAACCCCCCCCACCTCTACCTCAGGTGAGACTTCATATGCTTCGCAGGTGTTGTCGAAAGGGCCAATAGTTAGGGTTTTCTTGGTGCGCTGTTGAAGCATTGAACCCCAGGTCTACCCCTGTGCCAACAAATGGTTCTGTTGCAGACTGTGATCACGGTAGATGATATTGACCTCATCATCACCGCTGTATCAGATACCTCAGAGGACATTTTGCAGCGAAGCAAAGCCAAACATGAGACAATGTTTGACAGGATCGAGGCAGAGCTCAAAGGGGTACAACATGATATTTATTCGAGCCACGCAATATCTACTGCACTGTTGTTAGTAGGGGGCATAGAAGTAGGAAATGAGCCTACCCAACTACACAGATTAGTAGATTCGACAGAGGCTCGCCTTTGTCGGGTCCAGGAGGAAAAGGAACATGCCAGATAGGCATTAAAGAAACCAAAATAAGAAGCCCTAGAGCAACGTCGGGTTGTACAGAAAGAGAAAGATGACCTCCAGACGAAGTTTGTAGAGGATAAAGCACAAATCTAGAAGGAAAAAGAGCAACTGCTCGCAGAGCAGATTGGAGTTAAAGAAGCAGTCACCAGAGCACTTCTCTCTGTGCCGGGCCTCGCACAGATAGAAGAAGACACATTGGAGAGTCAAGTGGGGAAGATCGTTGAAGCTATTCAACAACTTCAAGAAAGAGTGGCAGAACTAGAACAGTAAGCCGTGCCAAGCATTCCGCAGGAAGTGCGATATTAAAGGGAAGAAACTGCTCGGAGCGAAGTCGAAAGAATTAAGGAATTGGCCTTAGAATGCAGACAATTAAGCAGTTGAAGTGCGCATACCTATGAGCACCTTGCAGAGGAACCATAACTAAAGACATTGGAGTCATAGCTCCAGGAGGAAAAGCAACAAACGACAATAGTACAATCACAGTTGAAGCTGCTGTCAGCAGTCGAGAGGATGAAAAGGTCCCAGGAACAACGCATCGTTCAACAACAGGTCCATGTCATCCAGAGTAAAGTCATGGAAGTGACCTAGAGGCTACAACCAATGCAGGATGAAGCCTGCACACTTTTTGAGGAGATTGAGGGACAAGGTGCACAACTAGAACAAGTAGTCACCATGGTGGAACAACGATTGGAAGGACCGGTGACCGAGAAAGTCATTCAAGAGTTCACCGAGCAGGAGGCTTTGGCAAAGAAGCATGTTGAAGCATCTCTAGCCAAGCTCAAGGCATTCAAAGCAGAGTTGCCCTGATCAGAGTGACTCGAGACAAGTCATAGGTGAATGTTGGGGGCCTATTGGCCCTCGACCAAGTTTTGGAGAACCTTGGTCATGTTTGACCATTTTTGGGACTTTCACAGGCTGGTCGAAGACAAAGTGCCAGGCAAAGCGGAGATTGCGGGATCTCGCCCCCTTTTGTGGGATTTTTGGGTTTAGGGATTATGTAATGGGTATGGGATGTCGGCCCATGGGTCTTACCCATGTTTAGGCCCATTTTGTAAAGTATAAATAAGTAGCTTGGCGATGTAAGCAGGCGGGTTCTAAGAAGTTGTAAGCCAGTGAGCTAAGTGCAAATAGTTGTAAATGCTTTGTGCATACTATGTGTTGAGAACTTGCATAGCTAAGTGAAAGTGATTGTAAGAAGGCTCTATGCTGTGCCAAGATCAGGGAAGGAGGATCTGGCGAGGTGCACGTAGATATCCTGTCCTATGTGGAGTTGGTTTTGTGGCTCTGTGCATTAAAAGAAGATAATAAAGAGAAGAAGACTTGGTGGATGCAGCCCCACGCTGGGGGTGAACCACGTGTATCCTGTGTTGTGATTGCTTTGTGTCATTGATGTGATTTATGCTTAGTGATGAATCTTTATGTATGTTAGATGCATCTGTTATAGTGGATTAATGCTTAATAATTTGGATGAATGATATATCTATTGATGCTATTTGCTAAATGGTCAGATATGCTTAGATCTTGTTGAATACTACGTTGTTATGTAATTAGGGTTTTACCTGCGATGTGGATAAAGGGTTAAAGACTAATGAATATTACCTTCTAAGTGCTCTGTTAAAGCATTGTGATCACATATTTGTGTCCCAACTAGGTTGTAGATGCTTGATTCCTGCAACCCCCCCTGCCTCTACCTCGGGTGAGATTTCATCTGCTTCGCAGGTGTTGCTGAAAGGGCCGGTAGTTAGGGTTTTGTTGGTGCAGTGTTGAAGCGTTGAACCCTGGGCATGTCTCTATGCCAACAAAGGTCGACCAAGTGGAGTGTGACTCCAAGGGTCAGACAAGTTCCAAAACCAGTCAAAAATGTGAGTGACACCCTTGGAGCACAAAGGTGCATATTGAAGGGCGCGTAATTAAAAAAAAAAACCTCGAGTCAATAAATCTAGGTGACCTAGAAAACATTAAATAGATTAGACCCTGTCGGATTAACTTGTTAATTAAATAGTAAATTTATTAATTATAAAGCCAAATAAAAGCCTAAACTTGAATCTAAGACTAAGCCTAAGTCTAAGTTAGTTGGGGGACTAAAATTAAATATTAAATAAGTTAAAAGAATAGAGATAAATCAAATTAAGGAAAAATGTGATTAAAAATCTAAAGATTGGATAAAATGCACATGTGTGCATGAAATTAATAATTTGGATATTTTAAATTAGAAGAAATAATAATACGAGACTATAAGAGTACACTTGGAAGAGAATCTTGAGTCAACCTACCTCTAGTCTAACTAGAAGAAGACTCCTAATCCAACTCAAACTAAGAACCAGTTAGGAGACACTCATTAAATGAGAATATGGGGAATAAAGGGACAACTAAGATCAAATAAGAACACTTAGAGAGTGTGAGGGAAATTGACTTTTTAAATAAAATAAAATGTGTAATTACTTGTGCAACTTGGGGAGAGTATGAAAAGTGTGTGGGTGAATAATCCTAATTTATTTAATTAAAAATTTAATTAAATTGTCCATGTGGACATGTGTTAGTGATGAAATTTCTATAAAACAAATGGTGTAGATGAGAGTTGGGGGAATGTGGATTTTTGGTAAGGTTATGCTGCCAAAATTTGTTTTGACTGTGTTTTACTTGTGAGAGTTGGCATACCAAGCTTAAAGAAGAGTGGAAGCTCTTTCTTACGAGGCAAGACTTGGAGCTTTTGTTGTTTGATTTCTTGTGTGTGGCCCCTTTGCATCTTGGGGGACTAAGGGGGAAGAAGAGTACCCCTAGCGTTGGCTGGGAGGTACCGATGAAGTCTAGGGATTAGAAGGTGGAAGCAACGAGGACATCAAAAAGGTTCCAAGCTGAAAAATCATTATATACAATCAATCTTTGGTTACGATAATTAATATTTCTTGTAATTTTATTTTTTTACGGAACATGTAATGTGAGTGAGTATGTAGTGAACACTCAATATGATCAATACAATATTTTTTCAATATATGTACAATTTACTGTCACGATTGATAAAATGGATTGAATCCACTTGTCTGTGATTTTAGATAAGTAGTATAATTATGTATATAATTATTTTTTAAATAAATTTTCTTATTGGATCATGCTCCTTACTTAACACAAGCCAGACGATTTTCTGAGCATTCAAATGCACAAATGGAATTGCTCGAGAATCGCTTCAGTATAACTCCTTTGTGAGCATTAGAATTTCCACACTTACCTCCTATCTATCACTCCCTTACATTTGATAAAACCTTAGTGTTGGCCACTCCAGTTTTGTATATATATATTCTTCTCATTTGATGATCTTCAGTCATAGCCTTGCTGCACAGAATTCACCTTCTACCTCCAAATGATATGATTTGTTAAATTAGTTTTGGATAAATTTTTTTAAGGGAGTAATCCTATTATGTATCTGTCTTCAATTGTATTAATAAAAATTAAACCATATTTTTAGCTACAGTTGGAGATCTGTCATAATTGGGAAAGGATTGGGTTGTAGAACCTCTTCGCAATAGGATTGTTCCTTGGTATGTCTAGTGAATACCTCTTTTGTTAGGAGAGGTGGTTTGTATGAACACCATTGGTCATCCTATCACTATGTTTTAGTTGTGCGTCCTTGTACGTTTCCAGAGTTGAATTCGTACTGGAATTTATTCTTTCGAGATATAACTCTCTCGCGAGTTATGGGTAAAGTGTAGGGGCAGATACAACTCTCTGTTACCTCAAAGGCTTCAAAAGGAGGCATTTTGCAGAGTTGTACGCTTCCAATGGAATTTTCTTTTTCAATCACTTTGTTATTAAATATATTGCAAGTATGGTTGCAGACATCTTACAATAATCTCCTACCTTATTCTTTCCTCTTGGTTGAAGAATCACCAGTACTACATTGCATTTATTGTGTTCGTCTAGTCTTTTCCTTTGTGGCATCTATTTTTTTGATTGGTAAATATCCCTTCCACAACTGAGATTGAAGGGATGGACTTACTCAGTGAAGAATTATCCCTAAGTATCACTTACAACCATTGTTGCACAATCACGTCTTTCTGAAAGAAAATATGACTCGGAGAGGTCTCTCTGACACTAAGATCTATTTTCTCAAGGGCCTTAGCATCTAATTACTTTTTTGGATTTTATAGTACTCTTACCTAATCTAGGGTGGAGGGATGTCGTTTTCTTGTTTCATCCACTGGATCTCTCGGGATTTTCTTGGCACTCTTTAATTTGAAGATTGTATTTCACCAAGTAAAAACTTACTGATTAGACCTAGGTCTTTATCAAGATTATGACGTGGAAGATGTTGATATTATGGTAACTGCGGGAGGTATTAACCTTCATTTGTGACCTTTGATGAAATTGGAATATTTCGGAAGCAAGAAAATACTTGGACATAACCCTAGAAGAGAAGTTGGCTAAAGAAAATATTTTATATTAAGTATTTAGTACCCATAAAGAGAAGTTGACCTAGATATCTTGGAAAAAGCAGTATAAATATAGGACGCCAGTTCTCATTTGAGACAGACATCTCAGAATTGCAGAAATCCACTTGTGTGCACTGCAGAAGTCTAGTAGTGCGAAAGTCTGGGGAGTAGTTGCAGCTGCAGTCCTGCAATCTGCATTTTCGATTTTTCTGGGTTGGACTCTCTGATCAATTTTGGTTATCTTTTCTTGGTACATTATCCTTGGTTGGATATTGATTTTCTACCGAAAATATTCTCTCTTTCAAGGTCAAGGTGCTCGGGGGTGGAATTAGTGCCTATGGTTGGGTGACAATATCGCTATATTGTCTATGGTTAAACAAGCACACCCACTTTTATAACAGGTTATGGGCCCACACCTCCTTCATTTAGTCTAACCACTGGAAGGAATCTAAGACATAATGTTATCAAGCTCGTTGAAGAACTGCCGCTAGGGTTTTTAGCAGGTGCAGTTACTGAAGCACTGCCACTAGGGTTACTAGCAGGTGTAGTTGCAGAAACCCTAAAACCCTTGGCTAGAATCTTATGATGGAATAACTTACTCAAGGAGAGTATTTTCTAGTGCGCCTTAGTCCAGCGCACCTGTTGGAACTCTCAGAAGGAAAAAATGTCAAGGTTGAGATCTTGGGTCAAATCTTGACCAATTATCAGTCAACATAAATCATGAATGAAAAGGTGAATCATCTACACTATTCAACACTCACAAGAACTCTTGAACATGACATGTGGATAATTGACAGTGGAGCTTCGAGGAATATGACAGGAGACCAGGACATAATCTATAATCTAAATGAAAAGAAGACATCCCACAAGGTAGAAATTGGAGATAAAAACACCTATCCAGTCAAGGAATTGGTCAAGCTTCCGTCAAATTGAAAATAGGTAACAATGTTCATTTGAGCAATGTCTTATATGTATCTGGTTTAGAAAGAATCTTGTATCCGTATATTTCCTAGAAGACAAAGGAAACATAATAGCCTTTTTAGATGGAAAAGTATTATCTTGGTCTAGAGACTCCAACATAGAGAACATTAGAGTTATTGGAACCCGTGAAGGAAGACTATACAAACTACTAGAATGAAATGTTGAAGCTCTTGTACATGATGAAGTCAATACCAATGAAATTTGGCATAGAAGGTATGCTCATATCAACTATAAAGCATTACCCTTCCTCAAAAACATGGTTGAAGGAATACCAAAACTACAATCTACACATGAAGGAATTTGCAAAGTATGTGCTCTTGGTAAGAATGTTAATAAACCATTCTCAAGCAACAATAATAGATCTAAGGAAATCCTATATCTAATGCATTAAGATGTTTGCGGTCCGATGCCAGTCAAATCTCTAGGAGGTTCTCTTTACTATGTAATCTTCATATATTATTACTCAAGAAAGACTTGGTTATATCTCTTGAAGACAAAGGAAAACGTTTTCAACAAGTTTCAAGAATTCAAAGCAGAGATGGAGAACCTCACAAACAAGAAAATCAAGACCTTGAGAACAGATAATGGAGGAGAATATACATCCAACGAATTTTTTTCCTTCTGCAAATTAGCAAGGGTTAGGAGGGAGCTAACTGTTCCTCATAATCCTCAACAAAAGGGTGTAGTAGAAAGGAAGAACAAATCTATTGAAGAAACTGTGAAGGCACTATTGAACGATCAAGGTTTATCTATGTATTTGTGGGGAGAAGCAGCCATGACAACAATATATGTTCAGAACAAAAGTCCTCACCACATATTGAAGGATACGACTCTAGAAGAAGCCTTCTCAAAAAAGGAACCTAATGTGGAATACTTAAGAATCTTTGGATGCCCTGTTTACTTTCACATCCCCAAGGATAAAAGGAAGAAATTAGAACCCTAAGGAAACAAGGGAATATTCGTGGGATACAATGAATCATCCAGGGCCTACAAAATCTATATCTCGGAACAACATAAGGTTGAAGCCAACATAGATGTAACCTTCAATGAAAAGATGGCTTTCAAGAAATCCGTAGAAGAAACTATAGAAGAAGAAGAATATGAAGAGCCTAATGAAGAAAGCACATGTCTTCCAGAAAGTCAGAATGAAGAAACAAAACAACTTGATCATCCGATGCAACCATGTGAAACTATTGAATCAGACACTATACCCAAAACCAAGAAACATCCAACTTGGCTTGAAGTTACCTTATAAGAAGCAGAAAGACTCAAAGCCCCAAGTGGCACCTTCAGAAAAAGAAAAAATCCCAAGAGATTCTCCAATATGCAGAATGTATGACAAAGCTTCTAAATGAAGAACCCACCACATTTGAAGAGGCATCTCAAAAGAAACAATAGAAAGAAGCCATGACAAAAGAACACCAATCCATCATGAAAAATGATGTATGGGAAATTGTGCCTAGACCTAAAGAAAAATTAGTAGTAACTTCAAAATGGGTCTATAAGATCAAACATGCAGCATATAAAAACATGGAAAAATACAAAGCAAGGTTCGTAGCTAGAGGGTTCTCCCAAAAGGAGGGAGAAGACTATGACAAGACATTTGCTCATGTTTCCAGATATACTTCTATTAGAGCCATTATGTCTCTTGCTTCTTCCATGGGATGGAGTTTACATCAGATGGATGTAAAAACAACTTTTCTCAATGGAGGAATTGAAGAAGAAGTATACATTGAACAACCTCAAGGATTTGAAGTACACTCCAGAGACACTCATGTTTGTAGATTAAACAAAGCTCTGTATGGACTCAAGAAAGCTCCAAGAGATTGGTATACCAAAATAGACAACTACTTAATAAGAATTGTTTTCTCCAAGAGTCATGCAGATCCAAACCTCTAATACAAAGTCATGAACAATGCACCTGTGATTCTACTACTATATGTCGATGATTTATTCCTGATAGGTGAAGAGTCTCTCATCAACCAGTGTAAGAAGGAACTAGCTTCTGAGTTCGATATGAAAGACCTCGGTTTCATGCATTACTAAGGACTAGAAGTATGGCAGAAGCGTGGTGAAGTATTCCTTGGGCAAGGAAAATATGCAGTAAAAATTCTTTAGAAATTTGGAATGATGGATTGAAAATCCATGGACACTCCTATAACCACATATATTAAGAGACTCATATTCTGATCCAGTAGACCTGTCACTATATCGGAAATTGATTGGGTCATTAATGTATTTAGTAAATACTCGACCAGATATTTTCTTTGTTGTAAACACCCTAAGCCAGTTTCAGGTGGAACCCATACATGAGAATTGGATAGCTACAAAACATGTTCTAAGATATATTTATGGAACACTAAACTATGGTTTAAGATATACCACATCTAGCGATATACATCTTCATGGATTCACATATTCAGATTGGGCAGGAAGTGCAGAAGACATAAGGAGTACTTCAGGGATGTGTTTCAGCTTGGGCTCCGCCATGATATCTTGGGGAAGCAAGAAACATAAGTCTATCACACTCAGCACAATAGAAGCATAATCTATCGCAGCATGTGAGGCATGTACAAAAGAAGTATGGATGAGATATTTGATTTCTTGATTATTTGATCAGGTTCTAGATTCAACCATAATATACTATGACAATAAGAGTTGTGTAAGGCTATCTGAACACTCAGTGTTTCATGAACGGTCAAAACACATTGAGATCAAATACTACTTTATTTGAGATAAAGTCCAGGAAGGAGAAGTGAAGCTCCAGTATATCCCCATGGATGAACAAACATCAAATATTTTGACAAAGCCTCTGTCCAGGATAAAGTTTGCATACTAAGACAAGTTGGGGATCGTGGAAATAACTCCCTTAGCTGAAAGGGAAGATATGGCTCTCCAAGTTGGGAGGGAGCACTGATATATCATTGATTTATGGACAACCATTTTCCATCTTAGAAAATGGTCTAGGATGGGCAGTTCCTTTCCAGTTCGGAAAGTGGTTTGATATTTTTGATGGACATACATTTTCTAGTTCGGAAAATGGTCCAGATCGGATGGTAATTTTCATAATGAAAATGGTTCGATAGATTGTTGATGTACCATAGACAACGATTCCTCTTGTGTCCAGTGTGGGGGAATGGTCTAGGAAAATATTTCTTCTTGGCAGTCACTCTCAATAGTGGTTAAGAAGAATGGTCTGCCTCGTCGGGAAGTCATTCTTTTGAAGTTCAAAGTTGTGAGAAGTTTCAAAGAATGGTCTATTTTGGAGGTTGGTGAAGGACAATCATTTCCTTAGGAAATGGTCCGAACAATCATTCCCTAGGGCATAACCATTCTCTCCAGGTTGCACTTTGTTTAGTGCCCGAGGAATGGCCCAGTTAGGTGAATGGTCCATGTTCAACAATCAGGGACAAACATTCCCTAGGGAAAACTCATTCTCTCTAGGTTGCACTTTGTTTAGTGTCAGAGGAATGACCCAGTTAGGTGAATGCACCAGGCTCAAAAGTCAAGGACAATTATTCTTCCATGCTTGGGAAGAATATTCAAGATAGCCCATGCTTGATGCTTTTGCTGTATGAGGGAATATACTCTTCCAGATCTCACAAGATGTGAGTTGAAGTACAACCCATATGACTCAGTTTATATCATGATATTGTTTCTGTGCAGGTTGATATAAGATGATATGATTGCTATGAAGACTGTATGTCTTTGGAAATTAGATGTATGCTACTGTGGTGGATGTGTTCCATTGGTTGTGACTATGTGTCACTGATTAAGTAGTCATGTGCTACTTGGTGTGGTTGTGTACCATTGGATAGTAGTTATGTACAACTATGGATAGACACAATTGTGTTCTATTAGATGACATTGTACTGAATGTCATGAAGATTATCTAGTTGGATAATGATGTCAGTGCTCGTGATTCGATCATGAGATAGCCTGTGTGGCTATAATGATGCTACTAGTTGAATGGTCTGTTTGTGCTCAAGATCATTACCTGTTATACCTCCCTAGCTAGGAGGGAGTGTTGATATTATGGTAATTGCGGGAGGTATTAACCTCCATTTGTGACGTTTGATGAGATTGGAATATTTCGGAAGCAAGAAAAGACTTGGACATAACCCTAGAAGA
>WSFP011398942.1:0-26825 GCA_009831015.1 Picea engelmannii
TATGCATCAAACATGTGCCATACCATGTACCAAGTATCCAAGATGTGCCAATGTATCAACAATATACCTCAAGTATGCACCATAACAACCAATATCATATACCAAGTATATGCCAATATCACAAAGATGTGCCTCTAACAATGAACCATAACATCCATAAACTAAGTACCATGGATATGTCTCAAGCATGTATCAATATCACCAATACATGTACCTCAACGAAGGGCCTCCAAGACATGCCTTAAACATGTGCCATACAATCCATGATACAAGCCTCAAACAAGCACATAAAAGACATACCTTTACTCATGAAGAAGACCTGGTGCATATAATCTCAGATCAACAAACCAACCTGGTGCATATCATCTTCAGCAAACAAGAGATATCATCTTCTTCAATCCCCTTTTCACAAATCCGTGACATGTACATTGTCAACCCGTGGATGTCTACGCTTTGCTCCACTGTGACCCGCGGTGTCGGCGCCTTGCTCCACTGTGACCCACAAATAACCTTAGAAATTTAATAGCATCAAATATTTCCCTTTTATTCCCTTTTCTACCTTAGACTTCACTTCCTCAAATATGCTGCAAAAAAGATTTACCAAAATATCATATGAAAGATAGATAAACATTGAACTTGTGTGTGTAAAACTGAGAGGATTCTTGAAGTGTATTTATACTTGTCCATGTGACTTATTTCCTTAATTTTAGGGTCGACCTATACTTTCTTGTTATAACCATGTTACCCTTTAATTAATGACTTGTAACTTCTTGTTGCAATTGTTTAAGGGCTTCTTAACCATTATTTGGGGCTTCCAACTTCTTGACCTCATAACTCCTCAACCATGAGGAACCACGTGGCGTACCACCTACTGTTGGAAATGGAATGACAAGGACTATCCATCTATGAGGTTTTTGTATACACTTGAATTATTCTTCACCCTCATTTTCCTCAGTAAAATTCGAGCCTCATGACCACACCTCTAGGTCTTCTTGTAGACTTCGTCAAAGTGTCTTCCCATGAGGGCCATGATTAGAGCTAAGCCATAAGAGGACCATTTTGGAGACTTCTCCAAATACACCCACCACATTTTTTGACATCGATGACAACGAATTTTCCAACAATATTTCCCTTTGGCATTGATGGAAACATGCATGCTCCCCCTACGACCAATACTCCCCATGTCTGCATTCTTTTGTTCTTTCTCCCCCTTTGGGATCGATGGCGAAGGGTAACTCCCCTTTACAATATTCTCTTGAAATTTCTCTCTTCTGGTGCATTTTTATATTGTTGCTTCTTGATTAAGTAAACTAATGACATATAGAAAAACATTCATATTAATATTCCTTTATCATCTATGCGCCGATGATTTTTCTTCCCTTTTATTCTAAACAAAAATCGTGGAGATCATTGTGGAGCATAAACTATTCCAAGTTTCTTTCAAAGATACTCAAATGTCTCTCTTGGGAGAGGTTTAGTGAATATGTTTGTGATACGTTCCTTTGTCCCAATATAATTTAACTTTGTATTATTTTCTATAAAATGTTCCCATATAAAGTTAAACTTGATCAAAATATGTTTGGTCTTGGAATGCATCATTGGATTCTTGGAAATATTGATAGCACTGATGTTGTCACGAAATATTGAAATGGGCTCATCACACTTCACTTGTATATATTGCATAGTTTACTTCATCCAGAGAACGTGAATACAACATGTTGTTGCCGCAATGTATTCTACTTCTGGTGTGGATAATGATATTGAAGACTATTTTTTACTTTACCCAAATAGAAGGTTGCTCCGCTAGTACTTATTCGATCGCCAATGCTTCCTACCCAATCTGCATCTGCATAGGAGACCATATTTGTCTCATTCCCTTTTGGATACCACAATCCAAACTCGGATGTTCCTTTAAGATATATGAAGATCCTCTTTACTGCTACAACATTATTTTCCTTTAGTGTTGCTTGAAATATTGCAACTTGTCCAACTACTTGCATGGCATCTGGTATTGAAGTTGTCGCATAGACTAGGTTATCAATCATTGATCTATAGAGTCTATGATATGTTTATTTAGATTCATCATCTTTGTTCAACTTGCAACTTGTCACCATAGGAGTACTTATTGGTTTGTAATCTTCCATTCCGAACTTCATCAACATTTATTTGATGTACTTGGTTTGGTAAATGAAAATGCCTTCATCCTGCTGAGATATATGAAATGCCAAAAAGAATGACAATTCACCAAGTAGTGACATTTCAAACTCATTCTTCATGTCTTGGAAAAACTTCTTACTCATCATGTCATCATCACTTCCAAAGATGATGTCATCCACATATATTTCAATGATAAGTATGTTGTTTCTATCAACCTTTACATAGAGATTACTATATGCATTACCCTTTCTAAATCCTTGTTCTTTCAAATACCTATCCAATATTGAATACCAGGCTCTAGGGGCTTATTTGAGTCCATACATAGATTTCTTTAATCTGCAAACATAATATTCCCTTTATGACAGTAGGAATCCTTTTGGTTTCTCAATGTAAACTTTTTATTCTAATTCACCATTTAGAAATGTTGATTTTACATCCATCTAATATACCTTGATTCTCTTGGAACATGCTTAGGCCAAGATCAATATGATTGCTTCCATTCTGGAAACAAGGGAAAAAGTTTCTTCAAAATCTACTCCTTCAACTTGAGCTTATCCTTTGCATACCAGTCTTTCATTGTTTATGGTTACCTATCCATCTTCATTTAGTTTGTTTATGAAAACCCATTTTGTACCAATCACATTTTTTTCTTCGGTCTTGGCACCAGTTCCCATGTTTCATTCTTCTCTATTTTATGTAATTTTTCTTCCATGGCCTTAACCCAATATTCATCAATACTGGCTTCCTCAAAGATGCAGGCTTCAATTATGGATAGTAGTGTGAGGTGTCTCTGATCTGGTGTGTGAAACCTTCTACTTCCTTTGGTTTTTATTCCTGCATTCTTATCTCCAATAATATGTTCTGATGGATGATTCCTATGAACCCGGTGACTAGGTGTCCTAGAGCGCATCCGAAAGTTGGCTTGGTAATTTTCTTCTTGTTCTTCTTCTGGTTGTTGTTCTTGTAATTGTTGTTTTTCTTGTTCTTCTTCTAGTTGTTGTTCTTGTAATTGTTGTTTTTCTTGTTCTTCTTCTACCTCTTATTATTTTAATTCTTCCTCTCTTTCCTATTCATTTGAATCTTTCATTTCTTCTTTGATATTTGGTACATATGCTTCATCAATTTTTACATTTATACTTTTCACTATCTTCTTGAGTCTTAGATTATAACCTTTGTATGCCTTTCTTGTGCTTGAGTAATTAACCAATATGCCTTTATCAACTCGAGAATCAAATTTTCCAACTTTGTCATATTCTCTTTTTATGTATCACTTGCTTCCAAATACTCTAAAATGTTTGACATTTGTTGGTATTCCCTTCCATAGCTCATATGGTGTTTTATCATTGTTACTTATGAGCACTCTTATGTTCAATATATGAACAGTTGTGTGTACCTCCTGTACCCAAAATATATTGCTCAACTTTGAATCCTTCAACATGGTTATGGCCATCTCTATTATAGTTATGTTCTTCCTTTCAATGACTCCATTTTGTTGAGGTGTCCCAACTACTGAGAACTACCTTTATTCCATGTTCTTCACAGAATTATATGAATTCTTTTGATATGAATTCACCTCCATTGTTTGATCTTAAGCACTTAATTCTCCAATCCATTTTGTTTTCAACCATCTCCTTGAATATTTTGAAATTTATAAATTCCTCTAATTTATTTTTGAGAAAAGACATTGCAGTCATCCTTGTATAGTCATCAATAATTAGCATGAAGTATTGTTTGTCATTTAGTCCTTTTGTTCTCATTGGTCCACATAGATTAGTGTGCACAATTTCCAATGGTGTTTTTGTAGATTATTCCTTTGATCTGAATTCTTTTCTTGCATGTTTTCCACGTAGACAGTGCTTGCACATAGTACTGGTTGGTTTTGATATTTTGAGCATTTCTCTTACTACTTCCTTTTTTCTAATCTTGACCAGATTGTCAAAGTTCATGTATCTCATTCTTTTGTGCCAAAGTTGACTTTCATTTTACCTTCCCAACCAACATCTTTCTTTTCCAATCTCATTTAAGATGTATATATTGTTTGGAGTACTTATTGTTGTAGCCACCAATTTTCTTGATCCTTCTTTCCTTATCTCACACTTCTTAGAGTCAAATATAAGTCTATGTTTGTGATCACCCATTTGACTCACACTCAGTAAAGTATGCTTCATGTTTTCAACAAGTAATACATTTTCTTCCTTGGCATCTTTACTTCCAAGATTGACCATGCCTTTCCCTATAATTATGGTTAAGTTTCCATTACCAAATGAAACCGATCCATCCCTTTCTTTATTCAGAGTTATAAAAAATTTCTTATCGCATGTCATATGTTTTCAACAACCACTGTCAACATACCAATCACTTCTTTTGTTTGTGTCTGTAGTGCAAGGGAACATTCTTCAACATTTAGTTTATCCTACTTCCTTATCCAAATTCTTGATGGTCCTTTTTCATGATTGTTGAATTCTTGTTTTAGTTCCTTTGGAGGAATTGTCAATCTACAATGTTTGGCCATGTGTCCAAAATTGTTTCATTTATAAAACTCTATTTCATTGTTTAATGAGCCAAAACTGTTATAATTTATATTGTATGATTCTTGTGGATTTCTAAGATGATTAACTCTAGTGTGACCTTCATAGTTTCTTCTATTCTTAGCATACGCTTTGTAGTTTATATATTTATGCCCAAAATTGTTACAAGAATAACATGAACCATGAAATATAGTTTGATACCTAGAAGATCCTTTGAATGGTGTTGTTCCTATGTAGATTTATTCTTGATTTATTTCTATGGGTGGTTGTTGACTATAAAACCTGGGCCTTCTATATGGTGTCATCCTTCTGTAATATTCTTCCTAATCATTCCCATGTGAAAGATTTAATTCTTCCTTCTTGATGAATCTTCTGGTGACTTCTGCATAAGTCCTTTGTTTTTCTTCCTCTTATGTAGTCATAGAGCTCAAACCCTTCTCTGTATGTATTTGGTTGTATCCCAGTCCAAGACTATCATGATATGGCCTTTGAGCGCTGATGATTTCATCCAGTATTTTGGTGGTGTTCTATTGCATATATATTTTATGAATTTCCTTCCTTAGTGAAACTATCTCAGTTTCTAATCTCTCTTTCTCCTTTTCCTTTTCTTCTAACCTGCTTCTGAGTCTCTCTTCAATCCTTCTAGATTATTCAACTTGGACTTTCAAGTTCATAATCATCTGTTGATCCTTTTTAGAGTTAGGATTTTGAGAATCCTCCTTTAGCATAAGTAATTCTCCCTTAAGTGATTTGTTTTTCTTCCTCTCTCTTTTTAGTTCTTCCAAAACACTAATTAGTCCTACTCTGAGATCAACTTCACCTTCTTCTTCATAATCCTCTTCATCATTTTCATAACCCATGAAGAGTACATTTTATGAGTCACTATCACTATCATAGTCCTCATCAAATGATGAATTATCTTCCTTTGAGTAGATATTTTTCTTGAATAATTTCTTTTTGTTTCTTCTCTTGTCTCCCTTTTGATATTTCTTTTCATTATTAGGAACTTCTTCTTCATCATTCTCCGTTTTCTTAGCATATGGACATTTATTAGCAAGATTACCAATTTTACCACAATTAAAACATTTAAAAGGAATCTTAACTTTGTACTTGTCAGTTCCTTTCTTTAACTTCCTTACGAAGTTAGCCATCTCCTCATCTTCATCAGAATCACAGCTGCAACTACAGTCTGACTTTGGTTTTTTCTTATTCTTCTTTATCTTCTTGGATACCTTGAATGTTGTTTCCTTCTTGGATGGATTTTCATGTTTTGTTCTCATCTCATAGGTTGTGAATATTCCATGTAGCTCTTCCATGCATGTTGTACCAAGATATTCTCTTTCTTCTAGGGATAAAATCTTAGGATCAAATCTCATTGGAAGAGACTTAGTATCTTCTGGACAATAATTGGTTCTTTAATTTCTTCTCCCAATCCTTTAATGGAATTTACTATTTCATCAACTTGTAGGAAGAAAGATGAAATATCTTCATCTTCCTTCATCTTCAGTTGTTCAAATTTACATTTTTAGGTTTGAATCTTGGCACCCTTTACTTTAACATCTCCTTCGTGATTTTTTTAAATTTTGTCCCAAAGATCCTTTGCAATGTCACAATGCATCACCTTTACAAATACCAAATAAAAACGACTACCTAGAATAGTTCCTTTAGCCTCAATTTTTTTTTCACTAAATTTATGTCCATCTCTATTTGTTGGAGGAGTGGCAAGTGTCATATATTCGTCTACTACTAATTTCCAAACATAAAATCATTTTCCCTGTAAAAATGTTTGCATCCTTTTATTCTAGAAAGCATAATTCTAACCATTAAATATTGGTGCTCCAATCTTAGGGTACTCCAAGATCCTCCTTCCAGTGGTTAGATTGTTTTCTTGAAAGACCTTCTCTGATACCAATTGTTGGAATACTGAGAGGGGGGGTGAATCAGTATTATGCAATATTTTACCACTTTTAATCATAACATGTAATCATTAACTTTATCCACAATATATTGTCAATATATTGTGAGCAGTATCAATTAACAGAGCATAACAAATAACCACAGATACACAATACACCAGAATTTATGTGGAAACCCAAATGGGAGAAAACCACATAATTATTTCTTATATGTCAAATATTAAATTCATAGGAAGCACCAACTTCCAAATTCTCCTACACCAACTAGAAAGACACACAAACCCCCTAATTTATAGGCACCAACTTAAAGGAAGCCACAACTCCCTAAATTCTCCAGCTACAACCGGAAGGAGGCTATGACCCCCTGATTTACAGGAACCAACCTAAAGGAAGCTTCAACTCCCTGAGTTCTTTGACACCGACTAGAAGGATTATACAACCCCCTTTTATCGTCCCATCATGTCGCCCTGAAATATAAGTGTAGACTCATTGTCACTACCATTGATCAACTTGTAACTGCCACTATCATCAGCCAGGCTATCACTATCGCATCAACTTGTAACCGATGATCAACCAATCATCCAGCCTATCACTATCACTCTCACTATCACTGATATATCATCATCAACCAACCTTAACCAGATCCACTTACATGGATACCAAAACCATCACCATAACATGTACATCAACATGTACCATACCATGCATCAAACCTGTACCATACCATGTATCAATCATGCATCAAACATGTACCATACAATGTACCAAGTATCCAAGATGTGCCAATGTCTCAACAATATACCTTAATTATGCACCATAACAACCAAGATCATATACCAAGTATATGCCTCAAATATATACCAATATCACAAAAATGTGCCTCTAACAATGAACCATAACATCCATAAAATAAGTACCAAGGATGTGTCTCAAGCATGCATCAATATCACCAAGACATGTACCTCAACCAAGGGCATCCAAGACATGCCTTAAGCATGTGCCATACCATCCATGATAGATGCCTCAAAAAAGCACATAAAAGACATACCTTTACTCATGAAGAAGACCTGGTGCATATAATCTCATATCAACAAACCAACCTGGTGCATATCATCTTCAGCAAACAAGATACCATCTTCTTCAAGCCCTTTTCCACATATATGCGACCTATACACTGTCAACCTACGGATGTCGGTGCTTTTCTCCACTATGACCCATGGATTTCCATGCCTTACGACCTTCAGATAATCTCAAAAAGTTAATAGCATCAAACTTTTTCCTTTTCTTCCCATCGCTACCTTGGACTTCACTTCCTCATATATGCTATGAAAAATATTTACCAAAATATTGTATGAAAGATAGATAAACATTGAGCTTGTGTGTGTAAGAATGAGAGGCTTCTTGAAGTGTATTTATACTTGTCCATGTGAATTATTTCCTTAACTTTAGGTTTGACCTATACTTTCTTTTTATAACCATTTTACCCTTCAATTAATGCCTTGTAACTTCTTGTTGCATCAATTTAGGGGCTTCTTAACCATTCTTTTAGGATTCCAAGTTCATGACCTCATAACTCCTCAACTGTGAGGAACCACGTGGCATACCACCTATTGTTGGAAACAACATGATGAGGACTAGCCATCTGTGATGGTTTTGTATACACTTGAAGTATTCTTCAACCTCATTTTCCTCAATCAACTTTGGGCCTCATGACCACACCTATGGGTCTTTTTGTAGACTTCTTCAAAGTGTCTTCCCATGAGGTCCATGCTTAGAGCTATGTCATAAGAGGACCACTTTGGATACTTCTCCAAATACACCCATCACATTTGTTGACATCAATGACAACCACTTTTCCAACATTATGTTTTTGAATTTTGAATTAGTACTTTATTTATATATATTCAAAAGTATTTTACTTTATGAGTACATACATATTATATTCAAAAGTAATTTATAAGTATTTTTCTTATTATGAGTACTTTACTTTTTAAGCACTACCAAGGTTAACTATGGGTTGTCATCCACTATATAGAATGTGAAAAATAAGTATTTTTAACTCAAACAATGTCATCTCATCCTCAAGATGATGTCATCCTCTAAAATATGATTGACTCTTGTAAAGTTTATTTTAATAGTACATTTTTTAGACCCATTTTTCACCTCAAAATTCCCTTTAATAGGCTTAGGAAGCCTCTTGTCTTCCATGTTGTTTATCTTGTTATTTTATATTAGTTACCTAGTCATAATCATTATCTCAATGGGGGGAGGACTCATTTCTATGAGAATGATAGGATAATGTGTATTGCCTTTAATTTTGATATTATAAGTCATAAAACACTTTTGGATTTGCTCTATCTTTCTCCACAAATATCTAGATATGTTGCAGCCCCAAACTTCACAACCATACAAGATAACAAGAGTTATGAGAATCTCAAAGAGTAGTTTCTTCTTATCCCATAGCCAAAGGGTTGTTGATTTACAATTTTTTTCAAATCCATAATAAGCTTTCCACCCTCCATTTATCATTTTCTTATTGTTATAGTTCTAGTTAAACTTGTGGTGAAGATTGATTCCAAGATATTTTTATGAATTCAATTCCTCCAAGTTGTTGTTGTCATACATGAAATTAGCAAGTGATCTTTTTTTTATTTAATTATCATAACCTTTGTTTTGTAAGTGTTAACAGTCATAATCGTACTAGAGCAAAAATCCTTGAGAATTTTTAGCTACTTGTTGAGATCATTGGGACTCATCGCCATAAAAACAATATCATCAACATAAAGAAGAAGTATGATGACTATAAAATCTAGAGTCAAACTGACACAACCTACTTCTTCTAAACAACCCTCTAACTTGTTGATGTATATTCCAAAAAGGTAGGGGACATATGACAACCTTGATTCACTCCTATATTACAATTAATTTCTTCTTACCAAACCTCAAAGTTTCTAAACTTAGCAATAATGTTCTCGTACAACCTTATCACAATAGCTCTTAATTCGAAAAGAACTTTTAGCTCTTCTAATCTATTCCAAAGGTTAGCCTTGGGTATTGTGTCAAAAGATTTTCTAAAGTCAATGAAACAACACAGGGGATTGGTTTTATTATTGAAACACTCCTCAACAATGATCCTAATAAAACAACGTGGTCCACGATTGAATGATATATCCTAAATCCAGCGTGACATTTAGCTCTTTTTCTATGGATTTATACCCATACAGTGTTCTTCTTTTCCAATATAATTCCATATAACTTGGATAAAAGAGGGCTAATCATAATGGTTGTATAATTAGAGGGATTGTTTTTATCCTCACTTTTAAAAATTGGTACAATGAGATTTTAAGTCCGGGGTTTAGGGAAGTCTTCCTTGACTGCTAAATTAGAGAGCTTATGGATGTGAGGGATGAGGATAGACCCTCCAATTTTTAAGATTTATGTTTGGTAACCTTCGATGTCCTTAGCTTTCCCTTTTATAAACCACTTAACTCCAAACTCTATGTCTTCTATAGAAAAAATGCCTTCCTATATAGAAAGGTTTTGAATGTTGTCCATGACATCAAGGGATTCATAAATCTTTTTAAAGTAGGAATTGCATTCCCTCAAGAAAATCATATTATTTTATTTGATTTTATGCATCAAAATTTATCTCTAGACTTTCTTATGATCTAACTTAGAGAGGTGAAAAATATTCTCTTACTTTATATTTATATAATAATACGTTATGGTGCCCTACAATAACTTAGACTTTTTTATGATCTAGCTTAGAAAGGTGAAAAATATTCTTACTTTATATTTATATAATACTACGTTATGGTGCCCTACAATAACTTAAAAAGATAAATACATGGTGAAAATTATACTTAATTAACTAGAAAAATAGTTGAACTATTGTATTATACTTTATATTAAGAACATATTTTATTATATTTTATATTAAATTATTTTTTTGTTATTTTTTTTTTTATGATTAATAAAAAATTTAGAAATCAAACTTTGTTATTTGATTTATTATATTACTTTCTCATTATCAATTTTCATTTGGAAAGAAAAAACGATCCAATTTTTATACATTAAAATATTTTTAAAAAGATTACTAAAAACTTCTTAAGAAGCATATAAAATTCTTAAAAATATATTAATCTAATTATTGAAGATAACAATATCTTAGTATTCTCCTTATTTCCAACGTCAATATACTTTTTCTTTTACCCACTATATATTTAAGTTATTCTAAAGTTTCTTGGTTTTGTCACGAGGAAGGATCTCACAAGGTGCAAAATAGAAAGACACGTCAAATCAATGCACCATAATCTAAGCATTACTATGATTTCCTTAATACTTAGTTTCCATGTCTCTACAACATAACATTTGTTAATTAAGTATCCCTCTCATGTTTCCCAAAACTTTTTTCCAACAATCACAGTGTCAATGAAGAAAAAGAGTTTCAGCTTGTGATGTATTGTATATAAGCACAATGTCGGTGGCGAAAAGACAATGACAGTGGAGAAAGGAAGTAGAATGTTGTCAAAACTTACTATATGTAGAGATCTACTACATATACAGATTGGTTTGTCATAATGCATTGTCGTTAAAGCCATTAATAACCTATTTAAAGTAGTCAAAAAATAATCAGTGAAGTTTATGAGACGGAGATTCAATGAAATTAAGAGTTGTAATATTTGGAAAAGTTATCATAGATTCAATAAAATTATCATAGACTCAAAAGCTTAATTTATCTATCAAAACTCGACAATAAGACATCCATCTTGTTAGCCAATAGTATTTCAATAAAATCTATTTAAATATTATAAAAAAAAACATAAATATTTCTTTCTATATACAAATTTGGAAAACATGAAATCAAACACAAACTAATTGACGATCAACATCATATGGAATGATAGAATTCCTAACTTACCTTCCACGTGAACTAATAACGAACTCTATTATAATACAACATAACTTATATACAATTCTAAAAAATAGTAAGGATATATTTTGATGCCTTTAGAAGTACATATTGACTTACTTTGGGTTAAAACTCGATGGCATTTTACTTCGTGTTGGTGAGAATTTCAATTCACGTATCTTATTTTGTAAGACAACTTCAACTTTTATATTATATTATAGTACGTCCTCGCATTAAAAAAAAGGGATGGGTGGTAGGGTAACCTAATTGAATTAGGTTTTCTCAACTTTCATTATGGATTCTTGATCTACATTTCTTAACTTTATTATGGATTTGATGCTTACTATCAATACATTTCTTAACTTTATTACTATTATGGATTTGGTACTTGTTACCAATATCATCGAAAACAAATTTTTAATTAAAATCGATGAAAATCACAGTTCAACATGTATGTTAAATTTTTCTCAATACGTTATTATATACTCATAGATTCGTCAAAGACTTTTGGTCATCCTACCTTTATTGAAGTATAATAAAAAAAACAAATAAAAAAAATCTTCCATACCTTATAACGTAATCAATCCCCCTTGTATCGATGGAATCTGGTCAATTGGAATGAATGTGTGAGTACTTTATAACGTAAACGAACTCTTTGGTATTATCTCTGCTGCTCTTTGGTATTATCTCTGCTGGTTTATTGTGAAAAGGATGAGATTTGTAATCAAATTTGAAGGGCTGGTCTTAATTTCAGTTAGAAGGGCATACAATCATTCAACCTTTCAAAAATGAAAATTTATAAAAATAATTATATTTTAATTTACAAATGTAAATTAAGTAAACCATTCATTAAAAAAAATGTAAAAAAAATAGTATTATATCATTTTGAGTGGGTAACTAATATAGTGTATCGGGTCATTAGGACCATAAAAAATTGCAAAAGATGATGCATAACCAACATGAAAATATCTTTGAGCTTGAGCTCTAAGTTTCACCAACTCAAAATCGAAAACAAAACAAAACAAAATCATAATCTCATATTTGTTGTCTACCTAGACCATATGATCTACCTAAACCATATGATCTACCTATTAGACCATGTTACCCTATTATGAATAAGATTACTCCATGATCTAGATCCCAATTACCATATTCCTAAATATGTAGGATCTATGCTATAAAATTTGCTCATAATCAAGGCTAATATTTTATCAATAAAGCCAGAGTCAGAGCCTCACTAAATCCTTCCCAAAAATGTTCGCAAATGGCTTAGCTAAAACACATTCATAAAACAAACAAACAGATAACACCACTCACATATAAAACCGCATAAATACCATGCATAACCCATCATGTATGAAACTCAAATACCACAAGTCATCAAAGAAAAAAACTAAAACAAAAATCAGAAACAGTTAAAGAAACCAAGAGGGACTACTAATGTAATAAATAGAAGGGGAATTAAAAGGACAAGACACACCTCAGGCCTGAGCCATCGTTTGAAAGTGGAATCCATGGCATTTCTGCAACAAGGAAACCATCGATCTGTAGTAGACAACCCTTGAGTTTCAATCTGCAGTAGAAAACCTTTGAGTTTGAAGAAAACGCACCCAGAATCCAAATTCCCTCGAAATGTGAAGAGCCAATGAGGTATGTTATTATAATATTAAGGAACATGGTTATTTAGACACTAGAGATTGCAAAGTACAAACAATCCTTCTATTTTATTAATTGAATTTGGAATAGCTTGATAATTTCTTTAAGTGTATGAATTCATATTTAATATAATCGGTCAATGACGTCGTCAGAGGAAATTTATAATGGCCCTTATAATTACTCTTGTAGCTTCGCTCCTCCCTTTGAAAGCAATGGAAATGAAACGACATAATGGCTAGATGTCGTGAGAGGACATTTATAATTGCAGCTTCAATCCTCCCGCAGAAAGAAGATGCAATGAAATGGTATAATGGTTAATGAATGAGAGACCTTATAGAGAAGTATGTGGGTTTGTGTCAAGAACTATCAGTGACGATACAAGGCACTGGCAAGACACCGACAACTTTGCAATAGTAAGAAAAATATGGAAGGGAGTAGCAAGATGGAAATGGTAGAAGAAATATGGAAGAGATTAACTCGAGACTTATTAATTCAAATTCTAGCAATATTGCCTATAAAATGAATTATGAGGTTTTGTGGAGTGAGCAAAATTTGGAAAGAAATGTTTCAGTCCTTCGGGTTCAGAGAGTTAATTTCCATCTTAGCGGTTTTCTCTACTCTAGCTAGCAACCATAAACCCATAGAACGAATTTTGATTCCCAATCAAATTTAAATCTGTCACAAAGAAAATTTTGATTCCCAATCAAATTTGAACCCGTCCGGGCCCTTAAATGTGTGATATTTGAAATATACTACGAAATCTGTGAAATTAATATGGACAACCTATTTACACAGTCACCCTTATTTTTAAACATTGTTATTAATTCTCCCCTTCCCAATGGATGTGAAAAATTTAGATTTGAAAAAACAAATTAAGGCCATATTTTGAGTAACACTTCTCTGACAGGCCAAAACCATTTGGAAGGGCCCAGATGGGTTCAAATTTGAACACTGGATGGAATACTCCAAAATTATCCAATTATATTATTTATACATTTTAATATAAAATTAATGCGAATAATGATAATTAATTTAAATTATGAGTAAATATGATATATATAATGTTTATTTCGGTATGTGTGTGTGTGTGTGTGTAATGCATCTCAAAATAAATGGAAACATATTAATTTTCCCAATTAATCAATATTATTAATTAACTTACAACATAAATAAATAACAAAGATGAACAATAACATAACAAGAGTAATACTTATCTTGATTATAATTATGTACCCACTAGTTGTAAATAAAGAACGTTCCACCTAACCATAAGCACTCTATCATAGATGCCACCTCTCTAGTATGGCTACAACCCCATAAGGGAAAAACTCTACCAGTTGCCTCTAATCCTTCTCCCTTAGCCCAATTCTTGACTTCTCCACAAGGAATTAACACTACAAATTTTGGCTAGGCACAATAATCATGTTTCAACAAGTGAACTCTTCCTCCTTAGAATGCAGAATACAAGAAATGAGATCCCTTATGTTATAGCTCAAAATGCCACCACTATGCATTTATGATATTGGCCTACTTATTTACACATTATCCAACCATTTTTGTTGTGTTTCCTCTTAAAAAAGCACATTTTTTGTATGATGTACGTGCCCTGCTACATATGCAACACATGTACATATGCCAGTTGCATTCCTGATAGCCCGCATATATTCTAAAAAGTTTCAAAACATAAAAACAAAATTGTACTTTCGGGTGGAGTTTACGGGCTATGTCAGGCTGCGCATCCATCTTACCTCCTGTAGCCCTTATGACAATCAAATAACCATCATTTTCTCCATATAAAAGGGCCCTAGAGGGGTCATTTGGATATATGAAAGAAGAGGCAAGTGAACTCTGCCAAAAATTCTCTCTTTATCATTCCAAGCCTTTGCATCCTTCTCTGAGTTTCATCCTCAGCATTCCCAAACATTCATCCTCCTTATACAATCCATCCTTTCCCTCAAATTGGCATGTTGGTTGTGAGGATATCACATTGGGATTGGTGCACTTGGAGTATAGTTAAAGGAACCCAAACGAGGTTCGTGGAGCGGCACCAACAAGACTAAGGTTGTAACTTACCATCTTGTTATCAATAAAAGAGAATCTTCTTGTCCCAAATCTATGTGTCTTCTTGTTTATATTTATAAATGGTTTTCATGAATATCTATACCTTTAGATGATCTTAGTGATTATGCATATGTTGTTCCACATTGTTCTCTAAAGTTTTTTCAGGCCAACATTGGGAGGAGCCTTGCGATCTAGGAGTGAAAAACAAGAGGAAGGGATCTTCTACAAACAAAAGGGCTCAAGGTACATACTTTGATTCACTCTCATTTCCCTTAATTATTATTAAGTCTTATTTGATTTGGGTTAAATAGGAGTAATTATGTCTTTTAAGGTGTCATGTGCTCTGCCTAGTTATCCAGGAGGATCTGGAATGCTCAAAAATCAAATTTATCCAATGCTCATTAAATCTACACCATCGTGAAGTTCTCATTGCAAGCTTTCCCGTGGCACAAATAGATCGAAAAACTGAGTCTATATGCAAAAGTTATCACAATTTGAAGTTTGGGTCAAACAGGTAAAAAGTCAATAGTCAAAGGGTCAAAGTGACACGTGGCATATTCAGCATGTGACACTTGGAATATTTTGTGCTCGACAAGTGGTAGCTCCTACAACCGACATATGGCATTTCAGATCTCGACATTTGGAAATTTCTAATGTTGACAAGTGGCAAGGGGTGATTGGTCCACATGGTATGATTTTGGCCAGCCATGGGATGACACATGTCACCCTGGATGGGACCTAAAAGGGACGAATGAAAAATGTTGTATAAATCCATGGGAGTCGAACCCATGACCTATCAATATAACAAAGTCCTAGCACTAATGCACTAGCCACAAAGGCAAGAACAAAACTTTAGAAATATATCCACTTTTTAAAAATTAAACATTAAGCACATTTTCATGGTTAAGGGAGGCGCACCCTGTTGGGCACTAGGTCATATGAAAGGAGTTATGACCAGAGGTGAACCCTAGGCATGGGGGATTAAAGGGTCTAGCACCAGGCCACATGTCACCCATGCGACCACAAAAAGGGGGGAACGCCCTATTTTTGGTTGCTTAACCATTATTTGCCAATTTAGTGCGTTTTTACCTTATTTTAATGGACTTTCGCTGATTTTTGTGGATTTTTGGCCAAAAAGAGTGGATCTGGAGCCCAGGAAGAGGCCATATTTTTGGGAGAAGTTGGGAATTCGACCCCAACTCTTTTTCTACATAAATTGAGCCTTTGTGGTATCAAGATACAATGATTTTGTTGCAAGGATGTGGAGAGAAAGCTTATAGAAGAAAGACCATTTTTGTCAGTTCTCATGTTGTAAGAGGCCTTTTGAGCCCATTTGAGAGAGGATTTTGGTGAGGTCTTTTGCATCTAATCATGGAGGCCATGTACAACAAATGCATATTTCTTTTGCAGCATATTGTAATCATCTTTTTGATGTAACTGAGAATTTGGAGAAGAGCAATAAAACGGTCACCACTGGAAGTGGGACCTGGAGACGTAGCCACACCTTGGTGAACTCCATTATCAAACTTCTTGTGTCTCTATTTTTCTCTTGTTGATGTCCTTCCTTCTTTAATTTATGCACTTAATAATTGTTAATTCTGATAATAACTATGAGTTTATCTGTTTTACATTCTTATCGATCTGGTGCATAAGATACATAAACTTAACTTGGAAAGTTTGTCAGTAAAACCTCTCATCTTCATATCAAGTTTTTGGTATCAAAGATTTTGATTTTGAAGGTTTGACAGGAATTGCAAGCATTGGATGCTCACCAGAGCCAAACTCAAGCGAGGACAAGGCCAACTTGAGGATTTTAACCCAGAGATTCAAAGGAGACCTCATAAACAGGAGATGTTTTCATCGAGGAAGCTAGGTCCTTATGCATCTAAGGACGATTTATTCGAGGCATTTAAATTGATGAAATCCATGGTAGAGGATCTTTACCATGAAAGAGGACAACGAAGAATTTCAAAGGTTGAAGAAGGTGAATCTTAAGTAAGAGTAGAAGGAGGAGTTGAAGGTGGTGGACCTTTAGAACCTTCTTCTCCTTCATCCTCATCATATACAAGTGAAGCAAGTGTACATTCCTCCAAGGATAAGAAACCTAAAAAACTCATCATTCTTCTGATATGCCTTTATTAAAGCTTGATGTAAAATTTAAATTACCCACTTATGATGCTGAATTAAATGTAGAAAAGCTAGATAATTGGGTTAGACAACTTGAAGTCTATTGCAGGATACAAAGGATTGTTGATGTTGAAACAATGATCCAACTTTCTATTCTCAAATTGGGAGGCACAACTCTCATATGGTGGAAAAGAAAAACTAAAGATGATCTCAGGAAAAGTGGTAAGACAATCTCTTTTTGGAATGATTTTGTTATTGCATTGAAGAAACAATTTTATCCATTAACATAGATGCAACAAGAAATGCTGAATTGGCAAAGTTTAAGGCAAGATAAAGGTCAAAGTGTACAAGTGTATACTAAAGCATTTCGTAAGAAAGCATTAATATTGGGTATTCCTTTATATACACAGGAGACACTTCTAAAATATATTGGTGGTTTGCATTCTTATCTCAAGCATACTATTCTTATGTTAAATCCTTCTAACTTTGATGAAGTATGTGTACAAGACATTCACATTGAATTAGGTAAAATGAATGTTAGTGATAGTGTTTCTATAGATGCCTTACAAGGAAAGGATTCAGGGAAAAGAAAAGAGAAAGAGAAGAAGACAACCACAATGAAAAAGGAGAAGCCTACTTGCAAGCATTGCAAGAAGGAAGGCCATGATGAAGATCATTGTTGGATCTTACATCCTGAGTTGAAGCCAAAGAAGTATGTCAATCAAGGGAGAAAGAAGACCACAGCTACAACAGTTTAAGTGGATCTGGGATCAGACTCCAATGATGAGACTAAAATTGTAGCTATGAGAATCTAAGGTATAAATTATGTTGCAAGTACTAGCTCTTCTAATTCAGATGTTTTAAATGGTGAGTGTAAAAGGAGTGAACTTTTCCACATAAGGGTTATAACAAATAGTGTTAAAATTGATACTCTTGTAGACAGTGGATCACAAGCCAATCTAATCAATGAAGAGGTTGTAAATAATTTGGGACTTGAAATTAAACCACATCCTAGACCATATACATTGGGATGGATATGTGGTGATAATAATTTGCAAGTAACCAAGCAATGTAAAATTAAGTTTGCAATCACTTATATGTATGTTGATGAAGTAGAGCTTGATATAGTGCCACTGGACATATGTGGAATTTTCCTGGGAAGCCCATACCTTTATGATAGAAAAGACATATTCTATGGGGAGGAAAATAAATATCGCTTCAAGAAATATGGGAAAGAGTATATTGTTCACGTTCATGGCATGAAAACTGACATATATTTTGCAACTACAGGGCAGTTAAAAAGAATGGTAAATGCAAGCAAGAGTTTAACACTTATGTCTATAACAAATCATAAACAAAGTGATGCTAAACATGAAATGGTTAAGTATGTTTATAACAATCATGAAGTGACACAAGAAGTTCAACATGATGCTTAACTGCATACTTTGGTTACTATTCTTGTTCAGAAGAGGGACCATGCTTTTTCATTCTCATTCGCATATTCAGTATTGATGTTTAGTTTGATGCTATTCAATGGTGTATGGCTGCTAACTATGACAAAGAATGTAGATGATTGTGCAATAGATGGGATTATTACTTTGATAAACAATGCTATCTTAGTTTTCATGTTTGTTGTGGGCAGTCAGGTTATTATTGTCCAAGCAGAAAGGATGGATGATATAGGACAAGTGGGGAGGAAGTACCCTCACTTCTTACCTATGTAAAACCAGGATTTTGGTGGTCCAAAAGCTTCCAGTGGGGAGGCTTGATCCAGGATGATCTGAAATGCTCAAAAATAAAATTTCTCCAATACTCATGAAATCTACACCATCGTGAAGTTCTCATCGCAAGCTTTCGGGTGGCACAAATGGATCGAAAAATGGATTTCGTATGAAAACATTATCGCATTATGAAGTTTGGGTCAAACAATGAAAAATTCAACAGTCAAAGGGTCAAAGTGACACGTGACATATTCAACATGTGACACTTGGCAGCTTCTGTGCTCGACAAGTGGCAAGTCCTGCAATCGACACATGGTATTTCAGATCTCAACATTTGGCAATTTCTGATGTTGACAAGTAGCAAGGGGTGATTGGTCCACATGGTATGGTTTTGGCCAACCATGGGATGACACGTGTCACCCTAGATGGGGCCTAAAAGGGAAGAATGATAAATGTTGTATAACTCTGTGGGAGTCGAACCCATGACCTATCAATATAACAAAGTCCTAGCACTAATGCACTAGCCACAAAGGCAAGAACCAAACTTTAGAAATATATACACTTTTTAAAAATTAAACATTAAGCACCTTTTCATGGTTAAGGGAGGCGCACCCTGTTGGGAACTAGGTCATATGACAGGGGTTGTGACCAGGGGTGCGGCCTGGGCATGGGGGATTAAAGGGTCTAGCACCAGGCCACATGTCACCCATGTAACCACAAAAGGGGGCGCGCACTAGAAGCAGGACCCGGAGACGTAGCCACACCTTGGTGAACTCCGTTATCAAACTTCTTGTGTCTCTATTTCTCTCTTGTTGTTGTCCTTCCTTATTTAATTTATGCACTTAATAATTGTTAATTCTGCATAATAACTATGATTTTATGTGTTTCTCATTCTTAGTGATCTGGTGCATAAGATACATAAACTTAACTTGCAAAGTTTGTCAGTAAAACCTCTCATTTTCATATCACCTAGTCACTAGACCCTGATTAGGGGGATTATCCCCATAGCACCTTCTCTACTACAAATTTCCTCAAGTCATCCCCCTTCTCTCCAGTTCTCCAATGTGAACTAGCTAAGAAATATCTATTGTTAGGAACTCGATATTTCCAACTTCGAACAATGGTGTATCTTTTCTCAGCATTCACTAATGTTTATGGTTGTGGATTCCACATGTTTATGGTAGCATCTTTGAAAATGCATAGGAGTAAAGGTATGGTAACATGGAAGAAGTGAAGAAAAAACCAAGAGAATAATGAACATGAGAAATCACTTACATGCCTAAAGTCATAGGTTATATATTACATGCTAAGAAGAGACTACCATGTGCCTTCATAAGAAGTACATTCGGCTATCTCTTGGGACCACTGCTCCATGTATCTTTCTCAAGGTTAATGAATAATTAATGAGCATAGATAAAGGTGGAGCACTTAGGATAAAGGGTCGACAACAATACCATATTCCTAATTTTCCTTTTAGCCTACTAGTCCCCCTTTCTTCCCCTCTCATTGTAACAAACCCACCTATTGAAAATGGATTAAAAATTCCCCACCACCAATAAAATTTAAGAAGGGTAATAGGCCTAGAATTTCTCATGCATCTAACGACATATTAAAAACTCATGAATAAAACCTCACAACAAACACAACATTCATATACGACAATTACACAGTGGAGTCAACATAATAAAATATAACAAAAAACTTATTTGTTTATAAAATATCCAACTGGTTGCATATGAAGGACATTCCTCCCAACCGTAGGCTTGTTGTTCTATTATTGTCAACAACAATTCACCCCCAAGATGAGGCTATGAGTCCACAATAATTTCTACCCCTCTTGTCTATACATTGTCCACACACAACATCCCAAAACCTAGGTTCTAACTTCTACAATAATTCCAATCCACCAACTCTATTTCCCCTCAACCTACACAACCCAAGGAATGGGATCCCTTCTCTACCAAACAATCCCTCAAGCCATCCCATTTCCCTCCAGAGTTCCAGCATAAGGTTTCCCAGGAAACTTTCACAGCTAGCGACTTCAAGAATTATCAAGTGTTCTAAGAGTTCTCACAATAGAGTTCTCAAGACTCTTGAGCCATTTCCTCAACAAGAAATGCATTTACATGAACACAACCTAATTTTCATCATAAAAAGTCTTCCCAACAAGGTTTCTCTCATACACAACATGGTTGGTTCTCTTTCCTAGCACAAATCTCACCTCTTGCTACCCAAAACATGCCTCTAAAAATTGTCCCAAAAACCCACTTGAATTTATTTTTCTTCTCATGCAAGTTTTACTCTCACATTTCCCAAAACGTGGTTGTACTCAATCCATGTTGTCATAAATTAGCAATATGATTTTTCCCACCAACCACTCTTACATGCATTCAATAGATATGTAATCATTCAAAGGAGGTAAACATTAATAATACAATGACTTGGATTAATAGGCATGTGGAACCCCTTGGACCCCCTTAAGCTCCCTCTCTTGTGGAATCATATCCCCTCATCTCTATCGTCCCTCTCATATCGCAACCAAAAATATGTTTTTATTAATAATTACAATGTACATTTTTACATAGCTCGACCCTTGGCCATATAAATCCGTACAGGCTCCCTGGCCCAAAACATATTGGATCACTAACCTAAATTGTATTTTCACAATTACATTATAATTTACAAGGATTAAAATTGGGGATATTGCATTCCCCTCCCCCTTATTTTTTCAATGTCCTCAGTGCACATCACCATACACGTGTACATACATATTACAATACTAGTCTCTCTGTATTTTAACCAGCATATAATCTCTTTGTCCTAATGTCACATAAATATTTCATCCCAAACATATATACATAGGCACTCCGGCCCAAAAACCATACATAATGATTTCACAATTTATAATTATCGTAGAAATTCCAACCAACAATATCTCATTCCCATCAGTCTACACAACACAAGGAACTATACCCCCTTCTCTTCTCTGCAGTCCCTTAGGTTATACCACTTCCTTCCAAGGATTCAACACAGACTGGATAGGAAGTCTTAGAGTTGCGACTCTGGGAACTCCAGCTGCAACAACTTTCATAATTTAACGATTTCCACGAAAATTCCAACCAACATGCTCTCATTCCCTCAACCTATGTAACCCAAGTAAGTGTACCAAATTATGTGCACCGCAGTCCCTCAGGTTGGACCACTTCCCTCCAAGGATCCAACACAAGGTTGGATAGGAAGTTTCAGAGGTTTGTCTCCAGGAACTCCAGCTGTGATAATGGAATCTCCAAACTTTCAATTATTTGTAAATGTTCCTCTTGCATTTCATTTGTAAGCTCAAATTTTCTTCTTCCAAGCCACAACAAGTCCACTGGAGTTTACTCATTCCATGCCTTTGTCCTTGAGCTCTATTTCCTTCTAGTGCTCTTCTTTCCAAGTAATCACACGTGTCTTTGTTCTTCAGTTATTCCTATAGAAGCCATCAAGAAAATACACATATTATAGCCATTATCATACATCAATTATCATATTCACAAAAGTTCTCAAATCCAAAATGTAATCCATGTATTCCAAAAAAAAGTTCAATCATAATCCAATATTTATTTGTATGTCTATCATGTGCTTCACAGAGATGTCTGGTAAAGAATTCATCTCACTACCCTTTTTCCAACACATCCTCATGATTATATCCACCATGCCATATAAATCCATAAGTTGCATCTTCCTTTCTTTACTCACCATCCAAACTCAGGCATCCCCTTCATTTCTACATAGTCCCTCATGTGATCCATCATTTTCCAAGGTGTTCACATGCAATGATATCGTCAAATTATTACCAAAATTCGAGTAATAGTCTGTAACATGTGGAAATAATAGGGTTCTAGTGTTCTAAAAATATCCTTCTTCCTTAGCTTTCCAGGCTCAATAGCCATCAACTCATTTATATTCACACATATACAGTCATCATGAGACATCATCATAACAATTTCACTTATTAATTTTCAAACTTGTTTCATATAGAAAATTGAATTTCCCCAAGTATGAGATTCACTCTCATAATGTTTGGCTCTTGCAGTAGTAGTTATCAATCTTTCTTATGGGATTGCATGATTTCCATATCCAATATCATTCTTCTTGTAATTTTTCTCAACTTTCATTTAGCCAAATAAATTGTCATTATTCATGCACATTATCACTTTATTGCAAATTTACAATATCTCATTGCAACAACCCCAGTTTTAGTCCTCGCAAATTATAATGTAATTGTATAAATGTGAATTAGGTTGGTGAGTCGATATGTTGGGGTGAAGAGCTCGTATTGATTAAAATGGACAAGGGATAAACTATGTATTATGTACATTGAAATTATTAATAAAAGTAGTAATCGTTAGTTTTGATACGAGAGGGATGAAAATGATGGGGGGTATGATTCCACAAGAGAAAGGGGTCAAAGGGGGAAATATTCATGGGTATTAATCCAACGCACTTTCCTAAAATTATTATCATTGTGTATAACCTTCTATTTTTTGTTGAGTGTCCTAAAGCCAATCATTAAACTCATGTAAGAGTGTGGGTGTGAGGAGTCACATCCCATAGTTATTGAGAGTGTTGGGCTGAAGTACAATCATCTTTGGGAAGAGTGGGAGTCAAGAAAGAAAGGGAGAAGAAGGGAAATTCATATTTAGAAAGAGGACAATTTTTACATGCAATTTTTGGACAACAAGAGGAGAGTTGAGTGCTAAGAAGAGCATCATCCATGTTGTGTTGGAAGGAATCCATTTTTGGGTTGTGGTTTATGCTAGAAATGTGGTTTATGTGCCTATAAAATAGGTTGTAATCTTGTAGTTTTTTTTCCTATTGAGGACAGGGCTCAAGAGCCTTGTGAAATATGTTGTGAGCACTCCTAAAGTCGCTGAGAGTTATTGGAAGTCCCCAACTGAGAGATTCATGGAAAACCAAGTGCATTGGAATCCTTGATAAATGAATGGTATAGCCTGATGGATTGAGAGCATTGAAGGGGGTACATTTCTTGGGTTGTACAGGTTGTGGGGAAGAGAGTTGGTGGATTGGAATTGTTTTTGAAGTAGAACTTGGGTTTGGGGTTGTTGAATGTGGAGAGTGTACATTCAGGTGGGCCAAATATCATTGTGGACTCATAACCTTATCTCGGGATGGCCTACTATTGAGAGAAAATGAACAATAGTGCCTATGGATGGGAGGTTCATCCTTCATATGCATCAAGTTGGCTATATTTATAAACATATAAGTTCTTTGTTGTTTTTAATATGATTATTCTGCTATGTAAATGTTTTATATGAATGTTATGTGTTGTTGTTTTGCTTGAACATTTGCATTCACATTTTAATATAAGTTGTTATATGCATGTTAAATTATGGGCCTACTACCCCTTGGTTATTTTATAAGTATGGGGAATTTTTAAATTTTAGGTGTTAGTAGGCTAAGTCATTTTTGAAGTGACAGGACTCAACTTGGGGGGTTGGGTATGTTACACTCATGAAGTGATATTAGAATTGCATCATACTAACAATTCAATCACTCTCATATGTTATTCATATTGAATGGAATGAAACTATTATTCATTATACATTATCAACATATTAATACTTATAACATAATGCCATCAAACATTACCAATCAACCAATGTGTCAATACCCATGGCCACATCTATAAAACGAATCCTTGAATTGACTCCAGAATACCACATATTTATGTCATGTATTCCACCATGTTGAGTTGGAAGGTCTAGATAACACCTCATCACATCATCTAAATTCTTCCCGAATACTTGTTTGATCATTGGATAACTTCCTCTTCAGCCCATACACAAAACTAGCAATATAATCCCTTAGTGCTCTTTAGTGTCGGCAAAGACATTGCAGTCCAAACATCAATTATAAATAGGAAGACCATTGAGCACTTGTATAGTGTTATATCCCTTCCATATACAACCAGAGCATGGCCTCACGCATGGTTATTTCTATTGGAATTCATTGCTATAACTGAAGTATGTCTCCAGACTTGACCTGGTTATGATCTCATAACCAACATAACATAATATGCAATTAAATTTCATATAATTGCATTCAAGCATTAAAAAATCTATGTATACTCAAGGCCCTCTACCTTTACCACATATAGTGTATTTTCATGCTCATAATTACATATTAATTCAAATATTGAATTTTGACTAAGGGAATTCTTACCTCAATTCCCCTTCATCATTTAAGCATCATTGACAACCAAATTCATACCTTCATGGTTTTTATCACAATACTTGACACTGCCCGATTAGCTGGTATTTTGTATAATCTCATAGGATCCCTTCACTAACCTCTTGATCATCATTCTTACCATCCTCCTTTGTCTTCATATGGATGGCAGTTTTCTACAATGGCAACATCTGTTAAGATGTGCTCATTTAACCATAGACAATATCATAATATTGTCACCCAACCATAGGCATGAAGCCACCCTCGAGCACCGTAACCTTGATAGATAGAATAATTCTGGAAGTAGTACTAGACCCAACAGATAACCAAGGGATAGCACAGCTTTCTCCAAAGGTAACGCACCAAGCAGAAAGTCCCAAAACCAAAAACCAATACCAAAACCCAACTACAGTTGTTGCAATTGCACTCCTCCAGACTTGCACACCACTTTATCTTGTGTGAGATTGTGAGTGAGAGTTTGACCAAATGAACTCAAGAAACCTCTATTTATAGTGCTCTTTGTCACATGTCTAGGTCTACTTCTCCTTTTTTAGGCTAATACTTCAATATTAATTATTTTATTGAGTTGACTTGTTTTCTAGGGTTTCTACACTTTTGTTTAGGGTTTCTCTAGCTTCCATAATATTCTAATCTAGTCATAGATTACACATGGAGGTTGATACCTCCCGTAGCTACCATAATATCAACACTCCCTCCTAGTGAGGGAGGTATTAAAAATTATCATCGTCATAGGCACATAGGCTATCACATGATCACTTAGATCAAATCACGAGTAACATCACCACTATCAATATCATTTGATATCATCAATTGCATCATCTCTCGAGGCCATACTCCATCTAAGTAATCGGGAATGATGCTTAATAAGTCACTCACTCAACAGAGTGATACAATGAACATTCTTCTAATCCATACATACATCCTAGAAGAATGATTGTCCCAACAGATGTTGAATTTCCTCAATCGCTAAAAGAACCATCCTCTCCATTGTATCATCTCTAAGTTGTACTAGCATGATGCAAATGCATCATATCTAAGTTGTACTGGCATGATGTGGAGTACCATATACATCATATCTAAGCCGTACTATCATGATGTGAATGCATCATATCTAAGTTGTACTTGTATGATGTAGATCAATACCTCTGCATCATCTCTTAGATGTATGATCATCTCTAAGTTGTACTAGCATGATGCTTTGTTTCATATCTAAGTTTTACTAGCATGATCATATATAGAATGATGTGAATCACCTGCATCATCTCTAAGTTGTATGATCATCTCCAAGATGTAATAGCATGATGCAGCTCATGGGCTAATTTTCCATGGTTTTTCCAAAAATGAGATTCGCTATTTCAAAAATGATTCGCCCGGATTCTATAGGATAAAATTATTTTACCTTAAAAATCGCCAAAATTTTATAAAAACTATATAAAATACTTAGAAATTTGAATATTTTTACAAAAATATCGCCAAACATTTATAGTTGACATAT
>ML857671.1:0-26823 GCA_009831015.1 Picea engelmannii
CTTGAGTCGGCCATATGTTGTCTTGTTGACCATTTGCATCAACCATCCTTGTGTCAATGTTACTTAGTAATCCTCTCTCTCCAACACATCCTTCAGTGTTTTGTTTTGTGTCGATTGATGGGGAATACATGAAAGCCTTCCTTCAACAGATCTCTTCTTATTGACTTCAACACATTATCTAGGACAGGGATATAGAAACCAACTAGTACCTTGGATCTTGCAATCATCAGTGGAAATTTCCCTCACAATCAACAATGGTTTTACATCATTGACTCACAATCGATTGATTCTATGAGTGTTCAACATCAAATCATATATTCACACTTGTTAGATTGTACTAGGTGCCTTGGGGATCATTTTCATAATCTATTAATGGTATACCTCAATGACTAGTAATCAGATGACTTCTACCATGCTCGACATCATCTCATTTATTCACATGATATAGATTTGTACCATCAAGGTTTGGGACAAAGACCTTGGGTTTGGGGGTCTTGCACTGATATAAGATACCCCTCCCAAGTTGTGATGGAGTATATCACTTTTGAATTTGATAAATAGTATGAAATAGATTCACATTGTATCTTCTTATGGCTATGATATTTTTTGACATGAATCCACCATGTATTTTTCGTGGCCATGCTCTTGGATTTCATGTCATGGATCCCAAATGTATTTTTGGTGCCCATGCTTTCTCTATATTGTACCGATCATAGGTATGCCTGATTTGGGGATGATCTATACATACATATGGTTGATGATTGATTACAGGTACTCATTGGATCCTTGTTCTTCAACTCACTCCTTGACCTCTCTCACATCTGCAATGTTACAATATTTATAATGTGTTTCGACCATCAGTTCCTCTTCTAACCTCACACATTAGGGGGATTTGTTACAACTATATTTATCACCCTGAAACTCAGAGGAAGACATGCCAAAGAGACAAAACCTTTTTTCCTAAGAATTAAGCCTTTTTGAGGTCCATCATGCTTCTCATAACTATCAACCCATGATGTTCCAATCCGAAGGAATTTCGATACGTCGCTCAAGGAAAATCTTCGACGATTCTAGTGAGGGATCATCGATACGTTTGAGGAAATCAGGGATAGATGAGATGTCAACTCGTCCCACTCAAGAACTCTAAGTCACTTAGAGTTATGGATCAGTTATAGAGGCCTAGTCATCCCCTTCCATCACTCTATAAAAAGAAAGGAACTCTATGGTAGAAGGGACGAAACTGAGAGTAAAGTTGTGATGTTAAAACACATAGGAGCTTCATCAATCATCCGCTTTCTTGAAAGTCAGCCTTAACTCAAGAGAGGGCCAAGGAGGAGTTGGAGCCAAGGGTTCCAAGGAGGCTTGCATCGAGACTCAAGGCTTATGGTAAACTAGATGTAATGTTCTCTCCTTTTGATTAATATAGATCAATATTGTTTCCTCCTTTCAATGCTAGCTCAATCAATGATTATGTCTTGTTTATGAAAGTTTAGTCTCTCCTTGAGTAGATTGAAATAGATCTAGTTCAATTTTTCTTTCCTTTAGCTTGGATAGATTGGAGAAAGGTGTTTCTTGTCTTTTGTTTCCTTTTCTTGCTATTTGAATCCAACCATTAATGCCATTTGTATTCTAGGACTTTTGTTGTTCTAGTTAAGGGATAAAATGATATTGGGTTGTCATGGAGTCAATTTTATCCATTCATGGGAAATCAAAGACTCAATGATCTGGGATTTTTCACCTACAACATTTAAGGGGCTTATGTACCTCACTAGTTGTCTTAGAACTTTATACATGACCTAAATCTACACATACTCCTTAAAGTCTTTGGACATATCCACCCTAATACATACTCAGTTCTAGGGTTCAAGATTAAAGTATTGTTAAGGTTCATGAAATTTGAATTTATCTAACAAAGGCATTGAGATACATTCCAAAGATATAAAAATTGTAAAGGGTCCCAAGAATTCAACCCATATGGGGTAGTATAATTGCACAACTTGCTGAGTTAAAATTAGAAACACCAAGTTATTATGACATATCTAGGGATTGCAATAAAAAAAGGAAACAAGATTCTTCTTTGAATGTAAAATGATGAAAATTCCCTTTTTTCAAACTACAAGTAGATTTGCAAATCCAACCATGTGGCTTCCAAACTTCCTTAACCCAATCCTTAATAATAGACTCAAGTGGAATTTGGCCCATTAAATACACAAGCACTATGTGTCATTTGAGATTATTACAAACATCAATGTATTCATCCAACATAATACCCACATACAACATAATACCCACATAGTTTTCATGATATGGAATTTCATTACCCTCTGATATACTTTTGAGACTAACTTCTACAATACTTTTCATGGAACTATAATTGCAATGGATTTCTCAAGTTGAGTGAATTGATGGATGGCCATAATAGGGTCCCTTTCAAGCCTTATCACTATTGAGTTTGGTCACCCATGGTTCCCTTACATTAGAAGGTTACCAACAAAACTCGTTAATGTGACAATAATAACCAATAAGTGCAATTAGTCTAGAGGCATTCAAACCTTAGTCCCATATTGAAGTACTATGAAATGAAAAAACCTTTTATCTTAGACTATAATAGGTTTTGAGATTTACAATTATATATCTAGCTAACTATTTCACTTAGACACACTTATGTTTCTACCCATAGAGTGAGCTTTTAGTTTATATTGTGTTACCATATAAATTATTGTGATTATTATCATTTGCAATTCATTGTTTTCAACACAACTAATTCATGTGATGGGGACGTCATTGATAATTGCACAACAATTATGTAAATTAAACTTCTAAGGAAGAAAAAATATAATTAATGTGATAATAATAACAAATAGGTAGAACAAATCTAGAAACATTCAAACCCTAATCCCACATTGAAGTATATGAAATCAAAAAACCTTTTTATATAATAAATGGTTGTGAAATTTATAGTTATATATCCCTTTAATTATTTGACTTGGACACACTTGTGTTTATACCCATCGAGTGGGATTTTAGTTTATATCGTGTTACAGTGTAAATTCTTCTGATTATTATCATTTGTTTTATGGGTGTACTTGTGAATGATTTTTTATCTTTTGAATCCATGCATATTAGATTTATGTGATACAAGAATTGCAAGCAGGTCCAATTAATTCAAAATTAAGTAAAGAACCTTTCCAAGAGAGGGTATTTAGTGCGTTGCAGGAATATTAAAAAAATATAATAACCACAGCTTTGGATTATACAATTCCATTAGCTCCTTGCATTTTTTATTCGGTCATCTTGGCCCAAAAGAGCTTGTCGAAATAGTGTTCGATCACATTGGAGCGGCAGAGGATGAAGCAATGTTTGACACTGGATTACATGTTTCTGATGTCGATGTCAATGCAGATGCAACACTAATGTGAGCACTCGACTGTGAATAGTCCACATCAACAAAGGGGGGCTCAGTCGTTGCTGGAAGATTTAGGTATTTTCTCATTAGGAACATCATAACTTTAGACATGGAAGGACGCAATCTTGCAGACGCCTACGTGCAAAGAAGAGCAACATGAACAACGTGTAGTAACTCCTCTTTGCTGTTTTTTTGATGTTGGGATCAATTACGTTTAGAACTGTGCTTGACAGATGATTATTCCAAACCCGAGTCATACATAAATCATAAATTTGAATATCATCACTACTTTTCAGTTAGAAAGGATAAATATTTTGTAAATTTTTATGATGAGACTATTACCAGTGTTAAGAGAGATGGCATGTCATTGAAGTACATAGGGGTTTTATTCTTTTTGCCACTAATAATTTCCAAAACTAACACCCCAAAAGCATAGATGTCAACTTTTTCTGTCAGATGGCCATGTACAAGATATTCTGGAGCCATGTAACCTCTGTCAAAATAAAAAATAAAAACACTATCAATCATCAATCCCATTTTTAATAAGAAGTTTATTTTTTTTTAAATTTATTCTCACCTGGTTCCAACAATTGTAGTGTTAAGATGAGTTTGATCTTCAGCAAAGTATATAACTAATCCAAAATCTGCAATTTTAGGTTTGAAATGTTGATCCAATAGAATATTGTTGGTTTTTATGTCTTGATGAATGATCCTTATATCTGATTCTTGATGAAGATAAGTTAGCCCAACAAAAATTCCTACTATAATCTCAAACCTCCTCTGCCAATCCAACAATTTAGCCATGTTTTCATCTATTGCAAATTACAATTCTACCTCAAATAACCATATTCACTAACATCTATTGCAAATTACAATTCTCCTTCAAATAACTATATTCACTGAGTAACAACAATGTTTGACATGAAAAGATTGATAGTAGCTAAAATCAATTTATAGGATTAAGAAAGATTACCAAATAAGAATAGATCCAGGCTCTTGTTCGGAAGGTATTCGTAGACCAAAAGTCTGTATGTGCTATCCACACTACACCCAAGTAGTTTGACAAGGTTTCTATGTTGAACATTGCTTATTGGGGTTTCCATTCAAACACCTTGTAAAATTTACGCACTGTACTGTGCCCGTTGTACTCGATAATTGTGAATAGAAGTTGTGAGTGGCATATCTCATAAAACATCCTTTGAGTTGAATTATTCCATTATTGAAACCACGATAGCTTTCATTGAGATGATCTTGAGCCACTGAAGCGCATTCTCGATAAGTAGGGGGATTGAGGTCTCCCTTGCACTGAACAAGAGCGTATATCTTATCTCCATTCTCTCCATGCCATGAGATATTGTAGCCCGTCTTGTTCACATTCTCAACCAATGAACTCAGAACCACCTTCAAATTGCTTTCCAGAACACTACCATGCATGATATATTTTCCACTGCAACTGGGTCCGAATCCCTCGAAATTGGTAGGGATATCCAACTGAGCTAATGCTAATATTAGTGGTAAGAGAAAAAAGGAGAGAAATAATTTGGATTTTGTAGTGAAAGTAAATTGAATCATTTTCCTGGTACAATGATTAGACGTTGGAAGGGGCCATTATGTAATTGAAATCAATCTATCGAATCTTAACTTTAGAAAGACTCTAGAGTCTGCGCTGCCTTCTTTTCTGAAGATGTTATTGGATAAATCCGTAAGTGTGGACACAAACCGATCTCCCTAGATCCACTTGGATCTAGAACAAAGCAAGACAGAATAATACTCTTTCCCTAGATTTCGACTATTGAATGAACTAGGAGGCAAGAATCATGAACATACCTTATGATCGCTTTCTTTGGTCTTTGTTGTTCCAGCTTCGCTCCAATGCTCTTGTACCGTCAAGACCACAACAATAAAAACCAATCAAAGTGAAGACAACTCAACGTATTCAACAATCAATCTAAGTATATGATCAAGGAGTTATACAATAAAGTAGACTTAGCTTTATGGGAAAGAGACATATTACTGTATTATATTGATGGAAAGCAAAGTTACAACCTGAGCCTTGATGTTGAAAATCTCCTTTCAATGGCCCTTGGCTCTGACACACACACTTGCTCACTTGTATGAAGAAGATCAACCACTTTTGATAAACTTGTTGGAGTTCCTAGCTATTGTAGCTTCAGTCCTTCACACAGGCTTTCACTAATTCTCCAATAAATCTCTTGTTAGTTTGATTCTAACCTTTTCCATAAGAATCCCCTCAATATATAAGAGAGAATGAATTAGTTACTTAAATAAGAATGATCCCAAAATATCAGGAAATCTAGTACTTAGATAACCATTCGAATGCCATCTCATCCTTCTAGAAGATTCCCTTCTAGAAGCTTCGAGAATTCATCCTTTTTCCCTTCTTTAGAAAGTGTTTGCACCCTAGCAGTTAGACACAGTGCGAACTTCTCGCACCCTATCTTAAGGTAGCCTGCGAGAATCATGCATTCTCGCAGGCAAATGTATTGGCAGCCTGCGAACCTTCCTCAAAAAATGTAATTTCTGAAGGTAACTTCTCTCAGAAAAAATTTCTAATGAAGAGCCTGAGTACACCATTATCAATACATCATCATGACGACCAAAATTATGGGTAACATAATGCCCCCCAAAGTCTGAGATTGGAACCAGTGACAGTCGATAGACTTTGTAAGCTGTATGTGTGTGTCGAGAATTAGGAGCACATCTGATCGGAAACCTGCGAACAATCAAGCATCTGCAGAGTATCATATATATAAATTCTGAGGTAGGCATTCCCATACTCAGATCACAGACCGATGACATGGTAGACATGGTTCATGGCCACTAATCATACACTGTGGATCCACGTCGTTCAAAATATAGCATAGCCACTTGAATACACTGTGGATCTATGCGAGAAATTTCAAATCAAGACAGCATAGCCACGAAACATACACAGTGGATCTATGTGTCGCAAAATATACATACTCCATCGCAACCTGGACCTCAAAGATAAAATCTAGGGTCTTCAATCTCGTCGCCCAAAGTACGAATCTAACCATGTGATTACATGTGTTGAAGTCGAACATGGTAGAAACCACTTGATTACCGGTCATTGATGAAACCGTTAACAAGTGCGAGGGAAATCACCATTGATGTCGATGACTCCCAAGGTACCATAGTACAATCCATCGAGTGTGAATAAATGAGTTGATGTCGAACATTCGACGGAATCTTTCGATCAGGGGTCAATGATGTAAACCCACTGTCTAAAGCGAGGAAACTTGCCATTAAGGCATGCAATCTCTAAGGTACTAAATAATTTCTAAGTTTTGATTCCGGATAATGAGCTAAAGTCGACGGAAAAAAACTCGTCATAGGAGGGCCTTGATGTATCCCCCATCAATGACACGAAATGAGTAACAGAGTTTGAAGGTGAAACAGAGCATTTTGCAAATTGGACTAGACACAGGGAAGGCCGACTCGGAGAGAATAGATAACTGCAGATGGACGACTTAATATAGGTTTTAGATGGACTTCTCTTGAACATATGAATGACATGACCAATGATTTGGCAGCATTGACTCAAAGACAACACATGGAATGACCTTGTAATCAATCGAAAGAGAGACAAATGGATTTCCCAAACCGGCTTCAAATGATGACTAGGGGGTGTCATGTTCAAGAGCGACACTTACTGCCAATCAATATGAAGATGAAAAATATCCCTTTCCCAAATTTTCCCCCACCATTTATGGCAAGTACCTCTTTATTTTTACGCAAGCTTGAAGAGGATCACATATTCTTGTTGATATAAGTTCATCCTTCGGACGAGTCCCTCGGAGCATTTTTAACGAACCCTAAGAAGGAGTGGTTCAGTCCCATCACGAGTCTGTCAATGTTTGTTTAACGAGTCCAGAGATAGTAAACTCGAAGGTTTTTCAAGATTATAGAGTTTGGAAAAACACTTTAAAAGAGAACTCTCTTAGTTCCTTTTTCGTAAAAGAGTCTGGATAAGACCGAAAAAGAGATAAATTATCGCTCATCAGATGCATATTTCAAATACTTTAGCGAGCGTGAAAATAGCAAGGTCACTCGACGATCTTTTCATGTTTAGAGAGTCTGAAAAGAGCTTAAAGAGGACTCTAGGGGGGTTCCTTTTTCGTATAACCTTATTGAGCCCGAAAAAGTGATAAAACTATGCTCGATCACGTTCTCATATATTTACGAGCGTAAGAACGGACAAAAACGACGCTCGAGGTTTTATGTAAAAACCCTAAAAACAATAAAAAAACACGCCATAACGAAGAAAAATATGTCCATACCCTTGTTTAGTTATCAACGTCATCACACCTACAATTCATTACACTCATCTTGATATTAGGGATTAGGTTTAAATAATAGATAAGCATAAAAATCCAAAAATGATATAGTAAAAAAGTAAATTAAATGAGTAAATAAACATTTTTACCATATCATTTCATATTTCCACTATTGAGATCCAAAAACCTCCTTTTTACCCTCCGAATTCGGCATTGATTTGCGAGAGCTACAAGAGATCATTCGATGAGCCATCTGTAGCATTGAGGTAAGCCATTCATTCTTGACATCTTCATGGTTTAAATTTTGAATTTCATTGGTTCATTTTTTGGTTTCAAGTTGTTTTTTGAACTCTACTTGCACATTGAAATTCTCGCAGGCAGCCCATACGGGACCTGCGAGAATGATGCGTTCTCGTAGGCGAGCCTTGAGCCACCTGCGAGGTGTTCACACTGTGTAAATGAGTCACCTGCGAGAACCATAGAACTCAAAAAAAATTAAAATATTTAGCCAATGAAAAAGATCTAGATCATGAACAAAAATCATTAATCCTCCTTTTGTGTTCCTTGTGCAGATAAATAGCCACAAACATGGTACTTGAGTGGAGAGAATGAGAACATGAAGAGGATAATGAGAATGTCGAGAATCATCCTCCCACCATAGCTGCATTGAGGGATTGTGGGCTCTTAAAATACTTTCGCATCCCGGGCATGAGATCCCAAGTCAGACTACTGGAGTTCTTGATCCAAATGTGAAATCCAGATCAACAGGTTTTCAATGTAGGAGCTCATACATTGTCCATAGACATTGAGGACATATACTTCTTGACCGGATTAACCAGGCGCGAGTATTATGTCAGCATGACTGGCAGTAGAGGCGGTGGATTAAAAATGAGTGAATATTGCAATCAATACTGTGTACCTGAAGCTGAGAGGAAAAAGGGAAAAGTTGCTATTTGGGGGGTACAAGACTTAACCCTCCGCACTATCCTCTTTACTATAGCTCAGATGGCCGGGAGTTCTGCTCCTCATATGTCATTACAGAGCTACTTCCAGTACGCCATCGAGTGTACTGAGCCTAGAGTATTCAACTGGGCGGATGCTGTGCTTCGCAGTATCAAAAAGAAATTAACCAAATGTAGGCGCGGTGAATTGAAAAAATTTGGCTATGGATCTTTGTTAGTGTCCTTCTTCCTCGAGAGGGTCCCTGTATTCCGACTACAGGTTGAGTGGAACCTACCGGGTCCTAGGGATCCAAGGATGTTGAGGTGGTGTCGTCTCAAGGCCCGACATGTGGCAGGACCAATCGTCAAATACGACGATATTTTCTTTGACTGGCTTCAAAACCAGATGTTGATGGTCGATGACTACGCCTATGCCGGGTTGGATTTCTGAGGAGATCTGGATCTAGCACTACCTGAGGACGTTCAGTGGGGAGGCCTCGGTAACAAGTACACACATTTTCTCTTATTAAATGTTTTTTAATTTTTTTATCATATTCAAATGTTTTTGTTTTATGTATTTATCGGAAGACTAACACAAAGTGTTTGTTGATAACACAGATGTTGGAACATATAGACCTCCTGGCACCTCTCCTATCCAGTGACGAGGAGAAGTAGCACCAGCAGCACCACAGTATGCCGAAGATTATCAGGTGGTCGAACAAAATTTAGAGGGTCTGACAATAGACATTCCAGATATGACTCTGGAAGAGGTTCCACGACGTGATCAACGTCATACTGTAGGGGTATCAGAAACTATGAGTCGACTGCTCCGTAGGGTTGCTAGAGCAGTCGTGTGTTACCGTGAACGTCATCCGTGACGTCACTTTGTAGAAGCTATGAGCTTCAAATTTTGATATTTTTGGTCTTCGGACAAACTTTTGTAAAAAACAAACTCTTTTGACCGTTATATATACAGATGGATTCTACCGGTTTACTTTATATTGTGTGAATTTTAATGTGTTTGATTTATAAATGGTTCAAATGTCTGTCCAATACATAATTAGCCAATGCATCTGTTAATGTATTAAGACATCTAGGAATATGTTGATATTCAATGTGATCAAAATAACGTTCCAAGAGGCGAATTCGCAAATACACCCTTAACAAAGTAGGACTTCGAATAGAGTAGATATTACTTAGCTGTAGTACCACAAGCTGGGAGTCGAGTCGCACAACCAAATGACGAATTCCAAATGAGATAGCATCAACCAATAATTCAATCACATCGCTATACTCTACAATGTTGTTGGTTGCACGGCCAAGACATACACCTCATAAAGATACTAGTTCGTTTGTTGGGGAATAGATTGCCCACGTAGCGGACGCTAAGTTCTGAGTACTATGGATAGCACCATCAGCGAAGCCAATATAGGGTAGCGAAGACTTTGACATCTGGCAATCAAACACAACGTCACATAAGGGAAGAGACCATATAACGTCAAAAGCAAACTAAAGTAACACACACAAAGTATGATACATAAAATACAAGTACTTGTGCACAAATGACTTATGCATAATACTTCTTCAAGTACAACCCATTCCTAGGTTCACTCAAAGGGATACCATCCTAATCTACCAGCTCATACGCTCCTTTTTCCAAAACTCGATGAACAATATAAGGTCCTCGCCACATTGGTTCGAATTTCCCAACTCCTAAAGTATCTCGATCCTGTTCATAAAGAAGAACAAGATCACCTTCAGAGAAAACGCGAGGCTTGACATGCTTGTCATACTGTGCCTTGACACGTTTCTTTTGGGCTTCTATTACTAGAGTGGCGTCACGTCGAGTTTCGTCTAATCGCATCATATACAATAGACGTTCTTTTTCAGCAGAAGTATTGGGTAAGAGTTCGACAGCTAGCTTCAGAGAAGGTATCTCACATTCTATTGGAAGAATGGCTTCCACACCATAGACCAATCGAAAATGCGTAAACCCCGTAGCGGATTTGACAGATGTCCAATATGCCCACAATGCCGAAAACAACATCGTGTGCCAGCTTGTTTTATGAATTCCTATCATCCGGCGAAGCATAGTTATAAGAACTTTGTTTATCGCTTTGACCTGGCCATTAGCTTGTGGATAATAGGGTGTTGAGTTATCATGACGAAGGCCCAACTTTTCTATAAGTTCAGACATCATAAAATTCCTAAAATGACTACCGTGATCAGTGACGATAGCTTGAGGAACACCAAAACGTGCTATGACATGGTTAAAAAGAAATAACGTTGCAGTCTTTCCAGTATTATCGAATGTTGGCATCGCCTCAGCCCATTTTGTAAAGTAATCAACAGCTACAATGATGTAACCATGCCCCCCGGCTGAGTGAGGGTGACAGGTCATAAAATCAATGCCCCATTTTGCAAAAGGACCAACTGAGACCACAGGATGAAGAGGAGTAGAATGTGACCGAATTTTCTGATTGTAGGTCTGGCAGGCATGACACTTCTGAACGGTAGTAATGCAATCGTTAAACAAAGAAGGCCAAAAATATCCTGCGCGTAAGATCTTCTGGGCAGTAGAATACCCAGACATATGACCACCACATGCTCTGGAATGACAGTCATTTAGAGCTTTCTTGGCTTTGTCGAAAGTTAATCAACGTATAAAAATTGAGTCAATTCCTCGACGGTAAAGAGTATCGCCGAGGATAATGTATTGACGAGCCTGATAGCATACGCGACATCGTTCATTACTAGACAAAGCAGGCCGGAAAGTCTGGGCTTGGAGATATATAATGATATCCCCATACCAAATATTGTCAGTGCTAATAAGGAAAAGTGATTCATCGGGTAATGAATCTACTGCTACAGTTTCCGTGGCAGAGTGAGGAAAATCACATATCAACTCAGCAAAAACTAAGGATTTCTTAGACGTGGCGTGATCGAATTCCCAGTCAAACTCCTGGAGTATGACAATCCACTTGGAGTATTTTCCCCCTAGCAATTGACGTGTCAAAATGTGTTGCATAGGGTTGCAATAAAAAATCACTGTAGTTTTCCTTGAGAGGATATAATGTCGAAAGCGTTGAATGGCTTGAACGACAGCCAAAGCCAATTTTTCAACATGTTGATACTTGATTTCAGTTGATGTGAGACTTCGACTCAAGTAATAAATAACATGTTCATTGTGTGTATCATCCTCTTGGACAAGAACCATGCCGATGGTATACTCAGAGGCAGCAAGATAAAGAAAATAATCACGACTATAATCAGGAGGAAAGAGAAGCGGAGCTCCTGTGAGGGATAACTTCAAAGCCTCAAAACAATTGTTGGCAATAGTATCCCAAACGAATTCTGAATCTTTCTTTAGTAGCCGGGTAAAACCACGAGTAATCTCAGCGTAATTAGGAATGAAACGAAGAAGAAAGTTTGCTTTCCCCTGCAAACTTTGCAATTGGTGCAGTGTAGAAGGAGGAGGGAGATTAAAAATCGCCTCAACCTTAAGAGGATCCACCCGGATCCCTTGATGTGAAATGATGAAACCTAGAAGACGACCGGATTCTACGCAAAAAACACATTTATGAGGATTTAAACGAATACGATAGAACCAACAACGAACGAAAATAGCTCAGAGATGAGTGGGGTGATCGACTCGGCATAAAGAATGAGTTGGTAAATTGTCCAAATAGGGTTGAACAATATGCTTTATATCGTGAAAAGCATAAGACATAGCACGTTGAAACGTCGCGCCAACGTTCTTAAGACCGAAGGGAAGTTTCCTATAGGCAAAAGTACCCCAAGGACAAATAAAAGCAGTTTTATGTTGGTCCTCAGGAGCGATGTTAATTTGATTATAGTCGGAGAAACCATCCATGAGAGAGAAGATTTCTCTTCTGGCACAGTCATCGACAATCTGGTCGACAAAAGAGGTGGGAAAGTTGTCTTTTGGACAGGCTTTGTTAATATCCCTATAATCAACACATACACGAATACTGCCACCTTTCTTATCAATCGGTACAGGGTTAGAAACCCATTATGTCAGAGCCACAGGATAAATAAAGCCGACTTTGAGAAGTTTTTCAACCTCAAGCTTGATAGCCGCCGCTTTATGTGGGTGGATCGGATGAAGGCGATGTCGGACAGGTTTAGCTCCGGGGTATGTCTTTATCTCATGGAAAACAATTGCAGGATCAATACCTGGCATCTCTTCGTAGCTCCAGGCAAATATATCATGAAATTCTTTGAATAGAGATGTATAGGTGATGATTTCATCCGGAGAACATGAAGCTCCAATGTGAACATTTTCAACTATCCCAGGTTTAACGGATATGTCAATGGGAATCGTGGGAGAGATATTACTGAGGTTCCCTTCGGCAAACACATCATGTGAAGCTCCGGGAACAGTCGATATGACAACAACGGTCGATGGAGTCGAAATCCATTGGTAGTTCTCGAGAGTGTATTGTTCCAAAAAGAGTATGGAACGATGATGCCCATCGTCCCAAGGGGTGTCCTCCATGACGGACATGATCATCTCATCAGTGGGAAAGATGACATGGAAAGGATCTGGAGACAACTCGTCAAGAGAGGGTGTATAAGGTGTTGCCGATTGAATGGCGTGATAAGTAGACTCAACCGGACTTAATGGCATGACGTCGCCGAAACGAGTGTGATATCTAGGGTCAAGGACTATCCAAGGGTCAGAAGACACAGGAAGTTCATGAGGTACAATGGAGATCATATTGATAGAGTCTACGGACGGGCGTGGAACATCGGGTGGCGGAATGGGAAAAGTACTCATCAATGAAGAGTCTTTTAAAAGGCCGACACTGACATTCTCGTAACCCGGCGGGGTTTTAGCTATAAACGGCACGTTGCCAGTACGAGTATCGAAATTAAAAAAGGCAAGTTGGTCAACTGTAACAACCTTTCCTTGATGAGGAAAACGTACAACACGGAACAGTGTTGACACCACAGCGTGCATGGAATCGATCCAGCTATGACCAAGCAGAAGATTATAATCAAGGGGAGCATTGAAAACTTCCACTTCAACTTGGACTTCCTTACCTTCTAATGTAACAGGCAATGAAGGAAGGACACCGTAAGGCTTAAAACCAGAGCCATTGAAGGCTTTCAAAGTATTTTGTGATTCATTTAAGGGAGGAGAGCCAATGGCTTTCCAACAAGCAAAATACATTACACACGTAGAGGCACCCTCATCGATAATAGTTCGACAAATGTTCTTGTCCGAGACAACAACTTGTATCTGGAATGCAAGTTGAGGGGGTAACCTTGGAATATGATCTTCCAAGTCAAAGACTATTAAATTTGTATCTGTTGGATCAATTCCACCTATAGCTTTCAACAGAGCCTTTCGTTGTGCGGGACAATACTGAAGGACTTCAAGGGCAGACATCGCTGAAGGTGCCTGGGCCAGATCTTCCACAATATTGTAGTTCTAGGCCGCACGAGCATGAGGATTGAAAGCTGACTTGCAAACAACACCCTTAGGGGGATGTAGGACTGTATCAAGGCTCGGTCGTTCGAGATGAAGATGACCGTTCGTAGGTGGAGTCGGTGGAGAGGGTTGTACCAAAGCAGGAGGTAAATCATCAACCTTCTCCTTAGATGGAGAATAATCTTTGGCTCTAGTTGCGATTGCAACATCGTTTTGCTTAGAATCACCAATACGCATCAAAACATATGATGTCATAGAAGTAGATGGTTGGTCATGGATGACCAACTGAGCCTGTTGTTGAGACAGGAAGGGTTGGGACAAGACTACCGACGTAGATGGTTTTGGCGTCCCTTGAAGGAACTTAGTAACTTCGGCACGTCGAGAACAATCCTTCGTATAGTGATCATCACCACAGATAAGTCAAGGGTATCGTGGTTTGCGCTTATCCTGATCTTCAACGGGAGGAGTTTTAGTTTGTTCTGTTGGATTATTATTTTTGATCTCCTTATTCTTTCCTCTCCCCTTTTTAGATTTATTTTTACCGGTCGGGGTAGATTGAACGGCGTTCACCTCAGAGGTTTTACCGGCGGGAGTGGCAGGAGACGGAGCATTCTGAACATTAGAAGATGTAGATTTAGGGGTTGTATGTGAAACAAAATGTGAGTGGGCATGGGCAGTACCAATCACACCATCAGCTGCATGCGAGGCAGCTGGAGTAGTTGAAGTGTTGGAAGTACCAGGACGGGGTAGTTCAGGTAGAAAATCATAAAGTGTTCCCGTTTGCGAATAAACGAGATCAAGATATTGGGCACGAATTATAGCCTTCTCCTCCGTAACAACACCACCCATGGAAATGTCTTTACCAATTTCGTTCATAAAGGATTTCGTGAACCATTCGGCCAGTAACTGATCAGGGAGTTCAAGTTTAATGAGACGTCGTCTCTGTCTCCACTCATGTATATGATCCGAGATGTGAGTGCCTTTAGTTTGTTTGAAGGAATTTAAAATCTCAGTCCCAGTATCATAACGAATCGGTAACTGGTAATGTGTAAGAAAAGCCATAGCTAGGGTATTGAAATCAGAGAAGAAACCTCGTGGCAATTCAATATACCACTTCGCAGCAGACCCAATAAGGGTTCTTTGAAAAAGACGTAGGCGAATAGAGTCATCCATAAAAGATTTGGATGAACACCATAGGTGAAAAGTCATAACGTGATTGTTTAGGTCCTCTCCCACCTTGCCATCGAATTTGGGAATGTCCGATGGAAGCTTGGCTGGAATAATAGGCCATTGGGGAGAGTGACGAATAGGATCATTCAGAATCCTAGACAAATGTGGCAAATCCAAAGTAGCAAGAAAAGGTAACTGTCGAATGACTTGGGGGTACTGGTGACTTTGGGGTGGAAGCCCTGTCGGAAAACCAGTAGGACCGTAAGCAGTCTGCCCATATTGGGAAGACCCTGGCTGATTCGGTGGTGGTTGGAGAGGATAGTAATTCCAAGGATGGTAACCTTGAGTTTGAGTAGGGACCTGAGGTTGAGTATTGTGACTCTGACCCCAAATAGGATTAGGTATACCTGGATAGGGTTGGCCTATAGTAGGGACAGTTTGCTGCCCCCCAACATTTTGAGGAAATTTTTGTAAAATCTGATTCCAATACTGGGCCAATTCAGGAGGTATGTTTTGTCCAAAAGGTGAGGTTGGTCCTTGTACCATAGATTGTGTTCCAACCGGAAATTGTGTAGCACTTGGATTATGTCCGGTAAGAGGAATTGGAATCGTACCACCTGGTCCACCAACTAGAATCTGCAAGTTTGGAGTAATGGTCGGGATAGTGCCACTAGGATTAGGATTGCCAGAAGGAAATTGAGGGAGCGTCGGAATAAAACCGGGAATAGGGTGCCCAGGGAAAGGAGGACCACCTGGAGAACCGGCTGGGGTTTGCGGAGGTGTTGGATTGGAAGCATTCAATGCATGATAACCGGGTGGTAGTGTCGGATTGACATCAGGCATTCACTGGGTATTGATAGGAGCAATCGCTGGGTATTGATAGGAGCAAGACTAGCTGCAGTAATTCTGGTTTGGACACTCGTAGTATTCGCGAGATGGGCCATCTCGAGAGGAAGAACAAAGTGATAAGTGGTAGTCACTGGTGTAGTTTCGGTCTCATAAAACACCGGAGGGTTGATTTCGTAGACTGTAGGTGACTCAGTACCAAAAAGGACCCATCGGAAATCACTTGACCAAAAAGGATCTTGGCCTACTACACCGGGAGAAGGCCCAACGGTTGATTCAGAAGATGTAACAACTGCTTCTTCAGAAGAATTTAATCGCACAAAAGGTCATTCACCACGGTGAATGCGATAGTCCTCTCTAGTATTGGTAATTCAAAAAGGTTCTAGAGAGTCAGTGGATTCTACTTGTGGTGTGGTGACAACTGGGACGTCACTTGTTTCCACGTGTGGTGGAGTAACAACTGGGACTTCACTCTGATGAGGAGAGCCCTCAGGTGTACTGGTAGGCAAGGGTTGAGAACCGTCCAGATGCTCTGGAGATAAACCTTGCATTCTACGTGAACGTCGTGGGGGAGCAATTGTAAACGAGTGACAAGCTCCGCGAAGAAATCTTATAGTCAACTTCGATAAACAAACCACACACTAGTAAACAAAATCTAGGAAGCAATCACCAGGAAAACAAGACCTTCTAATATCGAAGCCACTAGTTGGTGATGAAATCCAACGTCGCAACAACTAGACAAGAAGGGGCGGGGCTAGGATGGAAAAGTTACATTGATGACCTGCTTAACAGACTTACACCCTGGTGCAAGCTCCCACACATAATCGTGGGTATACCCTCTAAGGAGCCCGAGTGAGTTTGATCAACGTCAATTCTAGGTACCGTGAAGACTTTCCCCTCCACAGTTACCTTGGGTAAGAACCTAGAGAGATAGGCCACTAAGGTCACCACAAACAACAGTACAGCCTGGGGGAACAGTCGACAGTCCAATCCACACGCAAGGGCAGGGTATCTAGCCCAAAATCAACTCAAAAGGCTTCCACTCATCATTGTGGGTATACCTCCGAGTGACCCTCGTAATACGTGCAATATCTACACTGATGTCAACAAAGCAGGGTGAGTAACTTTGCCAATACCAATGCGACCTAGTGCTTGACCCTTGTGTTAGAAGGGCTTCCCAGGACAATATGTTGCAAATGGAATTTAACACTCCCTAACTCAAGATGCTATTGTGTGTTTTGAGATTTTGGAGAGTGTATCTCTCTTCCTACTCCAAAGCACTAGCCTAACTAAATGTTGGTGTAAAATAGCCCTAGAAAAGAGTTACTAAATAGATTTTAGGATTACGCAATGTTTTTAAGAGCTGTTGTTTACTCAAAGGTAACGGAAGTGCAACTTATGTTGTATGACTCTGACCCAATAATGCACGGATGAGAATGAAATGTATCACTTTTCGTTCAATGAATCCTATGTATGAGAGAGAGAAAAAGTTTTCAAAATCAACCTTGAACTACAATGCACAATTTCCTTTCAGATGTCAATGCAAACAATCACTTAAAAAGTCTCTATTGTGTCTTTTTCAAAGCTTCAACAATCTCTAAAATTTGATTTTCAATGTTTTGTTAATGACAAAAACAATTTGATGGAAGAAAATAATTTTGTTCACTTTCCAAAAAGGATCCTCACTATGCCAATGAGAATACAGAAAATCAAATGATAAAGAATCAAGCAATAACAACCCAATCAACTCTTTCAATGAAAGCAAAAATACAAAGCAAACCAATTAAGTTTCTTCAAATGCAAAAGGAAATGATTTGTCAAACCATAAGAAAATGAGAAAAAACAAACAAATTTAACTTTCAAACCAATCACTGGTTCTTAACTAATCAGACACACTCAGCTTTTGAAGTCAAAGAGAATGGTTTTGCCAAGAAGAGTCAAGAAATGAAAGTCAAGACACAAAGGACAAGAAAAACCTTGAAACCCTAAAACTGTTAATGCAGGCAAACTAAAGCAAGAAATATATCAATCAAAGGTCCAAGAAACCCATAAGAGGTATTCCAACTGATCTGGGCAGTCAGAAAGACCAAAACTCAAAATCAAAATTTTGAAAAAATTATGTTCGCAGGCAAGCAATGTAACACAGTGCGAGAATCACTGATTCTCGAAGGCAACCTTTGAGCAAGGTGCGAGGACCTCGCACTGAAACATATAGGCAGGATGCGAACTCTACCAGCTCTCGCAAGCTGCAATGAGGTGCAGTGCGAGAATGCCTGAACTTAATCAAAAATTTGAAAATTGAAGAAAAATTGACAAAAGTTTCTGAACTCAAAAAGTCTATCAGGATATCCTGAAGACTCAGAGACTGATAGGACTGGAGAAAAATGAAACCAGAGAAAATGGCCACAGAAAAACACAAAAATCCACCAAGAAAATGGGATGGTTCCCCAGTGGAGTCGCCAATTTTGTTATTGGATAAATCTGTAAGTGCGGACACAAACCGATCTCCCTAGATCCACCCGGATCTAGAACAAAGCAAGACAGAATAATACTCTTTCCCTAGATTTCGACTATTGAATGAACTAGGAGGCAAGAATCATGAACATACCTTATGATCGCTTCCTTTGGTCTTTGTTGTTCCAGCTTCGCTCCAATGCTCTTGTGCCATCAAGACCACAACAATACAAACCAATCGAAGTGAAGACAACTCAATGTATTCAACAATCAATCTAAGTATGTGATCAAGGAGTTATACAATAAAGTAGACTTAGCTTTATGGGAAAGAGACATATTACTGTATTATATTGATGGAAATCAAAGTTTACAACCTGAGCCTTGATGTTGCAAATCTCCTTTCGATGACCCTTGGCTCTGACACACACACTTGCTCACTTGTATGAAGAAGATCAACCACTTTTGATAAACTTGTTGGAGTTCCTAGCTGCTGTAGCTTCAGTCCTTCACACAGGCTTTCACTAATTCTTCAATAAATCTCTTGCTAGTTTGATTCTAACCTTTTCCATAAGAATCCCCTCAATATATAAGAGAGAATGAATTAGTTACTTAGATAAGAATGATCCCAAAATATCAGGAAATCCAGTACTTAGATAACCATTCGAATGCCATCTCATCCTTCTAGAAGATTCCCTTCTAGAAGCTTCGAGAATTCATCCTTTTTCCCTTCTTTAGAAAGTGTTTGCACCCTAGCAGTGAGACACAGTGTGAACTTCTTGCACCCTAGCTTAAGGTAGCCTGCGAGAATCATGCATTCTCGCGGGCAAATGTATTGGCAGCCTGCGAACCTTCCTCAAAAAATGTAATTTCTGAAGGTAACTTCTCTCAGAAAAAAGTTCTAATGAAGAGCATGAGTACACCATTATCAATACATCATCATGACGACCAAAATTATGGGTAACAGAAGAACACCCCGGTCTGAAAGGTCAGAGAAGATTGGACTGTCGTGTTCAGGCCGATCACGAAGTAAATGCAAGGCTGGCTTGGCTTGACTTGACTTGACTTAGAGTACAATTTTTGATGGGGTGTACTTGGAAGCAGTTATCAAATTTGAATAGTAGGTTCTAATTTCTGTGAGAAGGGTATATAATTATGTAACCCTTCTAAAATGAAAGTTTCCAGAAAAAATTGCATTTTAATTGACAACAATAAATTAAGTCCACAATTCATAAAAAAATGTGTTAAATAAAATATTACATTTTTAGTTAAATTTATTTCTAATAAAATAATTAGTACAAGCTAAATGGNTAAAATGAAAGTTTCCAGAAAAAATTGCATTTTAATTGACAACAATAAATTAAGTCCACAATTCATAAAAAAATGTGTTAAATAAAATATTACATTTTTAGTTAAATTTATTTCTAATAAAATAATTAGTACAAGCTAAATGGCTACCTAGCTGGAAAATATTACAATTATAACATCAAATAGATATTTAGTCAAATTTGAAAATGTAAATTCATACAAAAACAAAATTTGTAAATTGCATTAATTCTTTTAAAACTTAAATAATACATTTTGTCCCCAAAAGAAAGTTATACTTGAGTGTTTTTATCCATCATATTTCATCTATCCCCAACTCATGTCTTTAAATCAACATAACCCTAAAAAGGTTATTATGTAATACATTCGTCAAAAAAACTTTGGAAATTAAGTGTCACCCCAAAAAGGCTACTATGTAATACATATGTCCAAAAAACTTTTGGAAATCATTCAATGGGATGGACATGGTATTAGGAGTAGAATGGTTGATGCAACTAGGCACCTATGCCACAAACCTCTAAGAACAATGTATGGACTTCAAATGGCAAGGGAAGAACTGAAAATTATACGGGTTAGTGAACTTGCATCATTCACTAAAATAACTCACAAATCTCATTCTTCTGCTACAAAACAAACCTTACAAATATTCAACAATCCAGGATCAAGATGACTCTCCACAATGGAAGTCATCTAGAATTTCTTTGAGGACAAAGAATTTCTAAAAGGGGAAGGCAATGTTATGCATATTAAATATACATAATTCATAAAATATACCTAAACTATAGAGCTTGGTATATAAAAATAATTATTAAAAGGTACATCACATAAATAAATAAAGACACAAATTTATGTGAAAGGTCACCATTAAGTAAAATCCCAAGGCCCCTCCTCATTATTTATCTTCTTAGACATATTTTTATCAATTCTCAAATAAATTGGGTAAATTTGTAATTATGCTCCATTTTACTTCTATTTGACTGCTCAACCACACATTTTTGTATGTTACATGCAACATTTATGCTAATCTTCCACATCTATTTCTTCAATCAGCCAAAAAACTTGGTCATCCTGGTGTTGAACTTGATCCCAAACATGCTCTCTTCACCTAAAGAAATTGAGCATTTCTCCTATCATTGTTACTAAAGTCATTGTTACTAAAACTTCCAACTTTCAAGTCATTGTTATAGGCACTAATGAAACATCGCTTGCTCGCAATATAAATAAGTGTGAGTTTGCTAGGAAGTCCCTAGTGTATACAAGTTTAGAAAGACTTTGTGTTTCTTTCTTTTATGAAGAACACCCTGCTTAAAAGGTAAGGGAGAGATGGACTGCCATGAACCTGATTTGAAAGGTTGACTTTGTGTGGGTGGTTTGGATGACCTAAATCTATTATAATGAGGTTACATGAGGTTACATATGAGCATTTTTTAAGTGTTTTAAGTTTTGGTTGAAATCACAATTTTTTTGTTGTTTAAATAGCATTTCTAAATGTATAAATAGATTTTTATGAAACATTTCAATTATGTAATCTGAGCCACTCAACTTTGCAATTCAACAAATTCTGGTTAAAATTAAAGACAAAAATAAACAAAAATATTCATTTAGAAAAAAACCAAAACGTTTAAACTACGACTTACAAGCGGTCCGTGTTCACGTTTAGACACTTACAGACGACCCGTGTACTACAACTTACAGGCGGTCCGTGTTCACACAAATGAGTTTAAATTCAAATCCACCATCAGATTCCAACATCTGTATTGAAAATTGAAGTAGATGTGTCGAGGTTGCATCGAGCTTATCTAACATTGCATCACGATAAAGTAGAGGTATATATATCAAATTTATTCAAGTCACTAATTTTTTTTCACCAAGAAAAAAGAAGTCTCATTGCTATTCTATTAAGAATCAAGTGAAACTATCATAAGTACATATATTTTAACATTTTACTTTTGACTTCATATTTCTCAATAAGTTCATGAGAAAATAAAAAGTTTCAAGTACCTTGACTATAAACTATATGTATCTATATCATCCTTGCAGATGAAATACAGTCTTATTTAGTACATTATCATATCATTGACTTATATCCAAGAATAAGGTCTAGAAGAATCATATTGTGACTAGAACAGTGAGATTTTTTGTGCGTTGTAACTCCATCTAAATTCTCCTCAAGGAAAAGAAATCTCGAGGAACAATTTAGTGTTTATTTTGAGAGTTGATCAACAATATGGTTGAAGGTTCTGTGAACATGAATGTATTTTACACTTTAAAACTTCTCTTGAAGTGCTTTTATTTTCTGTTGCTAAGGTCTGAGATAGATACAATTGAGGTTTGTGACACCTTTAATCCAATCAATGGTAGCTTTGAAATCTTTTTAGCCAAATGTAAAAGTCCCCATAATCCTAAAAATTTTGCTTTCATATTTTTTCCCTCTCCCCTTGCAAAAAGACTTTGTAGTTGTAAACATTACTAATTTTAATATATAAATCAATACCACACTTATTTCCTGAGGCAGCCCCATCAAAATAGCCAATTGAGAATCATCAAAATTGGCTCATGAACTTATTCAAGTCACTAATAATATTTATCACTTCTATCAAAATTGATTAAATAAGGCATAACATTTTGATATTTTAATTTTCGATGACAATTCTTTCAATTTAGTATGGGACCGATCCCAAATTATTATTCATATTTAGTAGGTGTATTATTAAATAGTTTTTTATATATTACATATAAATTAAAAAATATATATCACTTTTATAAAAAAATTACAAATTATTATATTATTATATAGGATTGTGATATATAGGTTGTGATCTCTTCAATTTAGTATGGGTGTCTCAATATCAAAGCACAATTTGCAATCTATAAGTACATATTATTATTTAATGTTTTTTAACGCTTTGATCAATTCTTGCTTTGAATATGTCATCTATCCAAGCCAATTGACAAAAAGGTAATCTTATAAAATCTCCATTCTAATAAACACAAATTATATGCATGTAAACATGTCAACATTTGAACTATGTATTTTCATAGTATTTTCGTAGGATCAATTTGATTCAAAAATTTGATTAAAAATGGATCTATATAGTTATTCTATGATTTGATTAATGTTATGGAACCAGGTATATAGAGTTTGGGACCCATTAGTGTTGGTTTCAATGAGATTTAAAAATTGCACTAACATATGAGAACTCAAAATAAATTCTTTGGTTTGGGGTCAAAGAAGTTGAATTTTGGGTTTTGGACCTAAAAACATGCATGTTGGAGGTCCTCATTGCATGCTATAGGTTGAAAACTCTTCAAAGTTGGTTTGTTTCCATCAAGCATGGTTTATATGTGAAAGTTATTACCCCAAAAAAGTAGCAACCTAAATATTCTTCGCAAGTAATTCACACATGTGGAGCATGTAATGTATGACAATCCAGTAAATATTTCTAGAAACATCATACAGATTCCAATAGGGTATTCTAGCTATTGAAACCGAGCAATAGGAGAGAAAAAGGCTAACTTTCTTTAGCCACCATTGCTTTTACATAGTATAAACAAAAGTGTAGAGGAGATACTAAAAATTAACAAAGAGAGAGAGAGAGAAGCAAATTGTACAACATTCTAGAATACCATAGTTGATCTAGGTGGATATTGGTGGCCACCCGTATTCCAACTGGCTTATCTTGACAGTTTTTAGTTCAACATGTTTCTCTGTAATGATGACATTTCTTTGTAATTGTGGGTTCTGCACTTCCAGGGTTGTTGTGAAGCCCTACACAACATCCAGGTGGATATTGGTGGCTTCCCACCTATTCCAACTGGCTTATTTTAGAATTTTTCATGCCAGTACGTCTTTCTATACTTCAAGGGCCATTTTAGGGCCCTAAACAATGTTTTTTTTTTGGCTTGCCACAATCAAACTATAGATGGAGTCAAAATTTGATGACATGATGTGTAGTTCTCGAAAATACCTTTCCAATGGGCTATCACACACCTAAAACGGAGGTCGTATGCAAAAGTTACGACCCCGGGAAGTTGAGGTACCAACTTACCCATCGAGGCCCACATAACTTTTTGCGTTTCATCTCCTAGGGTTAGGTTTTTGGATGTCTAGGGTTTTTGAATTCATGAGTAATGTTAAAAAGGCCTCTGGAGCCTCATTGTAATCATTTTTCTCAAACGAATGCACGTAGTAGCCACATCTCTTCTCAGATATAGCTACCAACATTTGAGAAAGTTGTTTTCAGTTATGCAGTTTTACAGTTTCAACCCATTTTCTTTATTCAATAGAAGTTATTGTTCACTAGATATATGTTTTTGTTCTCTGTATCTCTAGGTTATTGTATTCAATCTGTTATTTATTTTGTTCCTCTCATAAATCTGGATCAGTGGTATCATAGATGTTTGCTCTTCATTTTTTTTTCTATGTGCATGTCCCAAACAAGATCTAGGTACAAGAAGTTGGGACTTGAACTAGTCGATCCTTTGCAAGATCGGTCGCACCGAGCTCGACAAAAACTCATGGGGGACGAGAAGAAAGATGATGGAGCAGGAGATATATTTAAACTGTTGCTTGAGGAATCCCTTGAGCGACAAAGGAACGAAGTTGAACCCCATTTTCTCTTCTTCATCTATATTCTGGCCATGTCCCAAGAGGGTTCCCATCATTTCGAAGTTACTATATGGTTTCCTATGCACTTGTTTCTTATGTCTTAGTTTCTATTGCTCTATTGCTATTGGATTTCATCCTGCTTACCATTATTGCAATCACACTTGACCTCTTGCCTTTTTCTTTAGCTTGCTAGCATTTTGTAACCATTACTCTGGAGAAAACATCTACTATGAGTGGACCTCACTTGCCAAGTACCCTGTTTCATTCACTTTTCCTAGGTCAATTCCATCAACTTGGAACATAGATGCATATTTTTCAACCACTCATTCGCTCCAGACGAACACACTTTTACCTCTTCTTTGGGCTTGTAAAACCTATGCAGAAAAGACACTTTCGAGCAACCTTTTATCTCTTTTTTGCGATCGTAAAAAATAAACGAAAAAGACACTATTGAGTACACTTTCATCTCTCTTTCACACTCATTAAACTATTAAAGAGACAAACAAAAAGAAAATTAAAAAAAAATAGAGAAAGGGGGGAACAATATTATGTCTTTTTCAAAAATTGACAATTGTCAGTCATGTCACCCTTGAGCATGGCACCTGTTTGCGTTAGTGTCCTACAGTTGGGCTATATCTTTCCTATGAGTCATACCGTGAGTTTGAGTCTTGATAATCCTTTGAATGGTTACTCTTCCGGTCATTATGGAGAATTCTTCAATGCCTTATGCATCATCGCACTATACCAAGTGGTGCTCTTTGATTCATGTTGCCAAGTCCATCATGAGTCTTGCCTATATGTTCAAGGGATGTAAGATTGAGTTGACCATATGTTGTCTTTTTGACCATTTACATCGACCATCCTTGTGTCAATGTTACTTAGTAATCCTCTCTCTTCAACACATCCTTCGGTGTTTTGTTTCGTGTCGATTGATGGGGAATACATTAAGGCCCTCCTTCGATGGATCTCTTCCTGTCAACTTCATCACATTATCTGGGATAGGGATATATAAACCTATTAGTACCTTAGAGCTTGAAATCATCAGTGGAAAGTTCCCTCACAATCAACAGTAGTTTTACATCATTGACTCATGATCGATTGATTCTACGAGTGTTCAACATCAAATCACATATTCACACTCATTAGATTGTACTAGGTTCCTTGGGGCCAATTTCCATTATTGGTGGGTCCCCTCACGTCTGTTAACGATATACCTCAATGACTAGTAATCAGACAGTTTCTACCATGCTCGATATCGACTCATTTATTTGCATGATGTAGATTTGTACCATCGAGGTTTGGGACGAATACCTTGGGTTCGGGGGTCGTGCACTGATATAAGATACCCCTCCCAAGTTGTGATGGAGTATATCACTTATGACTTTGATATATACTATGACATAGATCCACATTGTATCTGCTTGTGGCTATGATATTGTTTGACATGAATCCACCGTGTATTTTTTGTGGCCATGCTCTTGGATTTCATGTCATGGATCCACAGTGTATTTTTGGTGGCCATGCTTTGTCTATATTGTACCGATCATAGGTATGCCTAACTCGGGGATGATCTATATATACATATGGTTGATGATTGATTACAGGTACTCATTGGATCCTTATTCTTCAACTCACTCCTTGACCTCTCTCATGTATGCAATGTTACAATATTTATAATGTGTTTCGTCCATCGGTTCCTAATCCGGATTTATGTAGGAACACAATGAAATACAGAAATACACATAAACATAGAGATGCAGCGGAAATAAGACTTCATTTCATTAATAACAAATGACTGAAATATGCTTACAGACAGAATGGAAATAAACTAGCTAGGCGTTGGTAGCTTATCTCTAAGAAGAGATGTGGCCGCTACTCGCATCCGTGAGAAGATGATTACAATGAGGCTCTGAAGGAATTTTTACAATAAACGAGAATGCCAAAAGTCCTAGACATCCAAAAACCTAACCCTAGGAGATGAAGTGCCAAAAGTCATGTGGGCCCCGTTTGGGTAAGTGAGTACATCAACTTCCCGGGGTTGTAACTTTAGCATACGATCTTCGTTTTAGGCGTGTGATAGCTCGTTGGAAAGGTATCATCGAGGAGATTCATTTTGGGGGCTCAATCTTGCCTTCGGATATCATTGAGAGCCTGGATCTCGAAAAACCTTCATTTGGACCCTCAAAATGGCCCCGGAAGTTAAAACCTGCTAAAAATAGTAAATTGCCAAAATTGCCAGAAAGTCGTTTTGAGCCATTTGGAAAAGGTGGGTGGCCACCGATATCCACCTGGATCAA
>ML857672.1:7598-26822 GCA_009831015.1 Picea engelmannii
ACAATACACAGAAATGATATACGAAATAGCAACAGAAATAACACTTTGAATCAGATAGCAATGTTCACAGGCCTCTTCGAGGGGGCAACCTCCAATCGAGCAACGCTCTGTTACAATAATATCCAAGCTAGGGTTCTCATACCGTCGACTCCTATTTATACTAAAAAGAAGCATATAGAGGAAGATCCTTCTAGAAGCGGAAGCTTCTATTAGGTCTTCTTACATCCGCCTTATTCTATTTTATTGAAAGGTCTTATTAATATTGACCTTTATTACATCCGAATACATTGATCTACCTATGTGCGGGTTAGGACCTTAACACAACATCGCGAAACCCCGAACCCCGATAGCGCCGAAAGTGTAAAAAGTGGGGCCCGTGGTATCACGGAGTATTTTCAGCCGTCCATTCAGGGGGGGACACCTGGCAGCAAATAGAGCCATCTCGGTGCTTCGCCCATCGCGACTTCAAAACAGAAAGAGAAACTCCGTTATTTTCCGATGCGCGAGGTGCCGGGAGAATCCCGAACCCGTGCCCACGGTATCGCCGGGAGAGTTAAGAGCCGTCAGATCTAGAAGGATGCGTGGTGCCAGATTAAGCCGTCTCGGCATATCGCTCATCGCGATTTCAATCAGCAAATATTAGCCCTTTCATAGTCGTGAATGCCGAAAGCACATGGTCACAACCCATGGTCACTTGGGAAGAGGAAGGAGCTGCATAAAGAAGGCCAAAGGCGCTGAGTTCAGTTGCAGAGGGGATCATCGTGATCTCCAGGCGCCATCGAACCCGATCTTAATATTGTTTCTAGTATTGAAGTGAATGAAAGAAAGAGCAGGTGGTTGAAACCTCCTTTCGTTCATTAAGTGAGGGGAATGGAGGGCCTGACGAGCCGCCTGCTTGCAGAGGTCCTGTGTATCGATTTTCTCAACGAAGTCGTGCTGAAGTCCTTGACTCGACAGAGAAGTCTGTGCACGCTAGCTGAGCATTTCATGGCTCAGCTACCCTCCTTACAGGAGCCATGGGTAGTTAAGGTGGCATTTAAAGAAAGATATCAGTACGAGTTTCACTGAAGGGACACCAAGCCTTGGGTGACTGGGCATGCCTCTGTGAGGTGAATTTTCCTGAGTATATAAACCCAGTCTTTGTATTTTGTAAAGGGGGAGGGTTGAGCAGAGCTCCCGGTTGTAAAGCTTTAACAAAGCACTGTTATTCTGGTTATGCATGGACTTTTGAGACTTCTTGCCTTATGAATGTCAGTTTCTTTCACGTCTCTATTTACAATGTGTTAGAACAACTCGGAATTGGAGGATCCAATCAAGTTGTAGATGTTATAGGATGATGTTGGATTGGATCACTGTAGCAGTTACGTTGTTTCTAATCGGTTCTTGTGATTTTCCCAGCGTTGAGTGACTTGGAATTGGAGGATCCAGTCAAGTCCCCTTTCAGTTTCTTGAGACCCTGAACCAAGAGGATCTTGCATTCAGAGTCTTTCTTCTGCAAACCCCTGAAAGCCTGTTGCCCAAAGTCGTTTGTTCACTCTTCTCACCAAGTATTCCACCTATTCACCTTTTAATCGACCCACTGGCTGAAGTTAGATCAAGACCTCCTTTGTTCCTTACATACCAGGCCCAGTCCCTGAGTTAGAGTGATATCTCCTTGAATCTCTACCCATCTGATCATACCTTAAAAACTATCGTAACATAAAACTGATGGGTGTCGGGCTCTGCTCCTGCAAGCAATCCAGGAGTGACTTCTGACGCTAACATTTCTAGCGCCGTTGCCGGGGACGAAGTTGAATATTTTCCCCGGGATTGAACGACAACGATTAACTGATTATGAAGGTGCATCAGATATCAGAATTATCAAGATTGTTACTGTGCACCTGACGACTCCATTGTGATGACTCCGCTGGGGAGAACCTGCTCTATTAATTATGGCTTTCAGAGGCAGGCATACGCGGTCTCATCCACAGTTGCCTCTAGCTACGCCTGAAACAGATTCAGAAGTGATGCTTAGAAAGGGAAAGGCCTCTGAAGAATAAGCGTCCACCACTAAACCATGTAAACCACCATATTCTTCTGGGGGAACTCCTTTTTCTCCTCCTCAGTTTCTCGACAGACCTGTTTCTAAAGCTTCCCATTTTCTAAATTTCGAGAGTATTCCTATTGAGTTTTCCTCTCCTGGTCTGGGTGTGGAGGGACAAGACCTTGTCACTCCCCTCTCCCCTGAAACTGTACCCTGGTGCAGACTCGGAACCACAGAAGATTTCCCCACTCCTATCTTTACCACTCCTGCACAAAGGAAAGCACCTACTGACTTGAGCTAGTTAGCCTTCTCCTTAAATCCCCTCTTGTTTCCCACTCCACTTCGGGACTCAGTCCCAGTAGCCCCTTCACGAACTCCTTCTCCTCCCAACTCTCCTCCACCTAATATTCCTATGGCTGGTGCCAATCCCCCTCTGAATAGAATGGACACCATAGTCGCTGCCAGATATGATCCCTTAGTTCTACCCCATCCTATGAATCCTCTTCATGCTGGGGATTACTTGAAATACATGCCCAAGTTCACTGGGGAAGGAGACATAACTGCCGAAGAGCACCCGGTTTCTTTCTACAGTTATGCAGACAACCTGAACATTGGAGATGAAGATGTCTAGATGAGGGTTTTTGTCCAGATCTTGGATGGTGAGGTAAGGAAATGGTTTAGAGGATTAGCCCCTGGATCTATTGCTGGAATTGAAGCCCTGGATAATGCTTTCTTGAGGCAGTGGGGAGATAAGAAGGATTTCATGTATTATATGACTGAGTTTGGGTATTTGAAGAAGATGGAAGGAGATTCGGTCTCTAACTTCTCCAAAAGATTCAATAAGATGTACAATAAGATCCCTGTCGAAATAAATCCATCAGAAGCCTCGGCCAAGATGTCCTATGCTAGTGCGTTTGGCCCCGATTTCTATCTTTTATTGAGAGAAAGAAGAGCCGCCTCCTTAGCTCAAATGAAAGATGCAGCCATAGAAGTGGAGTCCAATGTATTAGCAGCCGATAGACCGAGGAATGAGGCTGACGCGGGCAGGAGAAAGGGAAAATCCGAAGCCTCAACTTCTGGCCCATTAGGGCCCCACCTTCAAGTAGATGAGCTGATCAGGATGGTGAAATCTCTGTCTGCAGAGATGGAGAGAATGAGGGTGGAAGGGAGGCAAGCATACAAGGGCCCTCTGAACGCCGAAAATAAGGGAGGTTTCAGGAGGCCAAACAATTTTACTACCACGAATGTGCAAAGAGAGAAGGGAAGAGACAGAGAAGACCAGAAGATTCAGGCCCCTTTTCAAAACAATTTTGTGGCTGAGGGGGAAGAAGGGGAAACAGATGAGCTGGATCCTGAAATCCATTTCTTCAGAGAAACTCCTCCTTTTCCTCATCTCACTCAATTAGCATATGAGGAATATCTCATGGAAAACCAGCTAAATGAGTTGAGCAAGGAAAACAAGACTAGTAGCTACCAAGGAAGGTATGACCTGAGGTCCCAGAAGAAGGCAGTAGCACCTGACGCCCCTGAGCATCTCACTAGAACAGAGAATCCTGCTAATGAATCAGCAGACAATCATAGAGGTAAGAAGACCCAACCCCTCTCTCCCATTATCTAGAGTCATGCTCCCGAAATAAGAGAAATCTCGAAGCTTGCATCCTCCTTTAATTTCGAGCATGAGATTCAAAAGATCAGGATCCCGGTGCCTCTAACTGAATTAATTAAACATGAAGGGTTCAAGAAATGCTTCTCTGAACTTTTGCAGCCCGAGACCCCATGCATTCCCATAGACTCCATCAATTTACAAGATGAAAAGCCTGTCGTTATCCTAGGTCTTATGGTAGAAGACAAGAATGACTCATCCACTCCCTTCTACACTTCCTTGAACATGCATGATAAGGTACTGCACAATTGCTTGATTGATTCGGGGACTTCTCACAACCTCATGCCCAAAAATGTTATGGACAAATTAGGGTTAGAAGTCACCCGAGCCTACCATGACCTCTATTCCTTTGACTCCAGGAAAGTTCAGTGTCTAGGAGTTATCAAAGACCTGGTCATGACCTTGTTTCAGTTGCCCATGAAAAGTGTGGTCATGGATATTGTAGTGGCCGATGTCCCCCCAAAATTCGGTATGTTGTTATCAATATCTTGGATAAAAATGTTGGGGGGAACCTTGCAGATGGAATTCACATATGATACTATCCCAGTGTTTGGAGGAGAGCATAGAAGACTATACAGGGAAGCCCAACTGGTATATACAATCAGCGATGAGGCCAACCCTACCAACCATCCCATTTTTTCCTTAAACACTGATTTAGGATCCAGTGTGCTACAACTCACCAATGCTCCCAAACCTCCTCTTAAACTCAGAAAGCAACCCACCATTTCCCCTGAATTTCCTTCCCCTATCACCCCCGTCTGGAAAATGTTCTTTGATGGAGCCTCTTCCAAGGAAGGCGCTGGAGCTGGGGTGGTTTTCGCGTCACCTGATCAGGAAACCATATCTCTATCATACAAATTATAATTTGAAGCTACCAACAATGTGGCAGAGTATGAAGCGCTCATCCTTGGATTAAGAGCCGCAAAGGAAATGGGAATTCAGGAAGTAGCAGTTTTTGGAGATGCAGAGTTGGTGGTTCAACAGATCAGGAACGCTTATCAGACTAAGCATCCTCGACTCAGAAGTTACAGGAATGAGGTTTGGGACCTTATTGACAGTTTCTTATCAGCATTTACTATTTCTTTCATCCCAAGAGAGGAGAACACCTTGGCAAATTCCTTGGCTACATCGGCTAGCAATTTCAAAGTACCCTTGCCGCCCAAATTCAGATATGATGTAGAGGTAAAATACAAGCCCTCCATACCTGACAACATCAAACATTGGAAGGTATTCAAGGATCATCTCGAGGTCAAGAGGTTCTTGGAGACTATTGAGGAATTTTCAGAAATGCACATCGACCAAGACGCCGCCTCAGAGGAGGAGCTCGATAGGGGTAATTTTATGAATAAGATTGCAGAGCGTGACATTGTACAACTCCCCAACAACCATATTCCCAGAGGACTGGTTCCTTTGGAAATGATTTTTGATAGAAATGATGCGTCGTTAAAAGGAGAAGTCTCGGAGGAGGACGCTGATACTATCCAGTGAAACATTGGGACTGAGAGTGAGCCCAAGTATGTTAAATTGTCAAGAAGTCTAACAAAGGAGAAGATGTCTAAATACATTGGACTTTTGAGGGAATTTGCGGATGTTTTCACCTGGACATACAAAGACCTCAAAACATATGACATTTCTGTCATCGAGCATAAAATCTCGTTAAAAGAAGATGCAAAGCCGTTTAGGCAGAAGCTGAGACAGATCAATCCTATGTTGTTGCCTATCATGGAGAGGGAAGTGAAGAAGCTGCTTCAAGCTCAGATCATTGTATCGCTAAGATATTCAGAGTGGGTGGCCAACTTGGTGCCAGTAAGGAAAAAGAGTGGGGAAATCCGACTCTATGTAGACTTCAGAAACCTGAACAGGAGCTCACGAAAAGATAACTACCCCTTACCAAAGATGGAAAATATACTGCAGAGGGTAACATGAGCTTCCAGGATATCCATGATTGATGGTTTCTCTGGCTACAATCAAGTCTTTGTTCTGCCTGAGGACAGAGAAAAGACAGCCTTCACCACTCCTTGGGGCACATTCATGTATGCCAAGATGCCATTTGGACTAATGAATGCAGGAGCAACATTTTAGCGAGCCATGGATATAGCCTTCATCGAGGAGAAGGACCGGTTCGTGGTGATCTATCTTGATGACATCACGGTCTTCTCCAGCTCAGACAAGGAACATCGTCGCCACTTGAGGAAAGTTTTCATGAAATGTCGGAGGTTCGGTCTGTCCCTAAACCCCAAGAAATATTTTTTCGCTATGCAGGAAAGGAAGTTGTTGGGCCATATAGTATCAGCAAAGGGAGTGAGAATTGATCCCAACAGGGTGGAGGCAATTCAAACCTTATCACTCCCCAGGTCTAAAAAAGAGGTTCAGGCCTTTTTGGGGAAAATTAATTTTCTAAGGAGGTTTGTCTCAAATTTTGCTGAGCTAGTGAAACAAATCACGACCATGCTCAGGAAGGGAAACGAGGTGAAATGGACCTCTGAGCCCAGGGCATCTTTCGACCAAATAAAAAGGGCATTGAATGAGACACTTGTGTTGATCAGTCCTGACTATTCCAAAGAATTCCTAATTTTCTCCTTTGCTTCTTTTGATACAGTAGCAGCGATCTTGTTACAGAAAAACGAGAAGGGGCATGAGCAACCCATTGCTTTCTTCAACAAGGAATTAAGAGATGCAGAGACCAGGTATGAGATCATGGAGAAGCATGCCTATGCCTTAGTGAAAGCCCTCAAAGATTCCAGGATCTACGTCTTGCATTTGAAGGTGACAACATACGTTACTTCAGCTTCCATAAAGGACATTCTTGTACAGCCAGACATAGATGGGAGAAGAGGCAAATGGATAGCAAAAATTCTGGAATTCGACTTGGAAATAAAGCCCACCAAGTTGGTCAAGGGGCAAGGTCTAGCCAAGCTACTGGCTGAATCCAATTGTGAAGCCTTGGGAGTTAGTTTCCTCAACACTCTCTCAGGAACTTAGCAAGCTGAGCTGCCCAACCAATGCTCTCAAGATGGCTTATCGCTGGCAGATTGTGCCTGGTATCGTGACATTCTGTACTTTCTGTAGGAATTGAAGCCTCCGGATGGAATGGGTAAAATCAAGGCAAGATATTTAAAGCTCAAGGCAGTCAGGTATTGTCTCATTGAGCAAGTTTTGTACTAGAGAGATCCTTTGGGGATGTTGCTAAGATGTTTGAACCCACCAGAAGCCCAGAAAGTTATGTTTGATTTCCATGAAGGCCTATGTGGGGGGCATCATTTCTGGAAGACCAAAGCTCATAAGATCCTCAGGGCTGGATATTATTGGCCTACTTTATTCGTTGATGTCTGCAGAGGAATAAGAGCTTGCATCAAATGTAAAAAATTCTCAGGAAAGCAACAGCTCAAATCGCTGCCATTGAAGCCTATAGTATCTCCAACACCTTTTCAGCAGTGGGGGTTGGACTTCATTGGAGAAATTCATCCTCCCTCAAGCGGTCAACACAGATGGATCCTGACAGCAACAGATTACTTCACCAAGTGGATAGAAGTTATCCCCACCAGAAGTGCATCTCACAAAGTAATTATCAGCTTCCTGGAGGATATCATAGCCATATTTGGCTGTCCCAGCAGGATCGTCACCGATAATGCTGCTTCTTTCAAGTCTGAGCCTCTAATTAGGTTCTGTGAGCAGTTCCAGATCTCACTAATTCACTCCACACCCTACTATCCCCAGGGAAACGGTTTAGCAGAGTCCTCCAACAAAAGCCTAATAAGGATCATCAAAAGGTTGTTGGAAGACAACAAAAGGGCATGGGATTCAAAGTTGAAGTTTGCTCTGTGGGCTGATCGCGTGACAACGAAAAAATCTCTGGGCACTTCACCTTTTCAGCTAGTCTACAGAGTAGAATCGGTTTTTCCTACTCAGCTCGCCTTACCTGTGGCGAAATTCTTTCAAGACTACAAGGGAGAAACAGATCATATGGTCAGGAGGATTCATCAGATAGTAGAAGTGCAACAGATCAAAGAGTAGGTGAGGACCACAACTCATACTCACTAGGAAAAGATCAAGTAGGCTTTCGACAAGAAGGTCAGGAAGAAAGAGTTCGAGATCGAGGATTTGGTACTCAAGTGGGACGCCCCCAGGCAGGATAAAGGCAAACACAATAAGTTTGATGCCCTCTGGATTGGCCCCTTTAAGATCTCTGAGGTTTTCTCCAACAACATGTATGGGTTGCAAGATCTGAAGGGTGAAGAGGTTTTCAGCAGCCCAGTGAATGGGCATTTTCTGAAGAAATATTGTATTTGAGCCTCAGACGGCTCCCTTGTTTGTAAATATTGTCCTTTAGTTATTTGCTTAGTTTCTTTTTGCGTGTTTTTGGCCTAATAGGTGACTCCATAGCCCAACAACAAGGCATTGAATCTACGGAAGGAGTTCTTAGAGCATCGCAGGGACGACTCTATCTCCCATGGAGCCTAATGTTAGCGATTATTTTTGTCATTAGGCGCAGAAGCACCCAGGCCTGTAGATTGCACACGAAATTCCCAAGCGCAGCACGGGAGAATCCCTGTTTTTCCAAGTAGCAGGTCAAGAGAGCGGGCAAAATGTCGTCGGCAGCATCCAAGATCTATTTGCAAAGCAGATCGACGGTCACCGGGTTTTCAAAGCTACCGAACTGCCCAAGGTTTAACACAAAGGACAACTCTCATATTTCGTAGCAGGTTCGGGTCGCCCGATCTAACTGGGACAGGTGGTAGCCTGTCGACATTTCGCGGATCGGGGTTTCGGGGAATAGGGAGCCCTCAACTCATTGCACTCGAAAGTACCGATCAACGAAACACCGAAAGCGCCTTTGGCACCGAGCCCACAGTCTCAGCCCTGGGTCATATCAAGTGAGCCTGCAAACGAAGGTGGCTCCCCTGTAAATATTGAATGCCCCCTCGTCCGTTCATCCTAAGGACACGTGTCGCAATATTTGGCCGCGTCGACGTTTCGATGGTCGGGAGTTCATGGGGTGAGAGTTTCATGTTGCTCAACATCGCGAAACCCCGAACCCCGATAGCGTCAAAAGGGAAAAAAGTGGGGCCCACAGTATCACGGAGTATTTTCAACCATCCATTCAGGGGGGGACACCTGGAAGCAAATAGAGCCATCTCGGTGCTTCGCCCATCACGACTCCAAAACACAAAGAAAAGCTTCGTTATTTTCCGATGCGCGAGGTGCCGGGAGAATCCCGGACCCAGGCCCACGGTATAGCCAAGAGAGTTAAGAGCCGTCAGATCTAGAAGGACGCGTGGTGCCAGATTAAGCCGTCTCAGCATATCGCTCATCGCAATTTCAATCAGCAAAGATTAGCCCTTTCATAGTCGCGAATGCCGAAAGCACATGGTCACAACCCATGGTCACTTGGGAAGAGGAAGGAACTGCATAAATAAGGCCAAAGGCGTCGAGTTCAGTTGCAGAGGGGATCATCGCGATCTCCAGGCGCCATCGAACCCAATCTTAATACGGTTTCTAGTATTGAAGTGAATGAAAGCAAGAGCGGGTGGTTGAAACCTCCTTTCATTCATTAAGTGAGGGGAATGGAGGGCCTGGCGAGCCACCTGCTTGCAGAGGTCCTGTGTATCGATTTTCTCAACGAAGCCGTGCCGAAGTCCTTGACTCAACAGAGAAGTCTGCGCATGCTAGCCGAGCATTTCATGGCTCAACTACCCTCCTTACAGGAGCCATGCGTAGTTAAGGTGGAATTTAAATAAAGATATCAGTACAAGTTTGACTGAAGGGACACCAAGCCTTGGGTGATTGGGCACGCCTCTGTGAGGTGAATTTTCTTGAGTATATAAAGGGGGAGGGTTGAGCAGAGCTCCCAGTTGTAAAGCTCTAACGAAGCACTGTTATTCTGGTTATACATGGACTTTTGAGACTTCTTGCCTTATGAATGTCAGTTTCTTTCACGTCTCTGTTTACACTGTGTTAGAACAACTCAGAATTGGAGGATCCAGTCGATTTGTAGTTGTTATAGGATGATGTTGGATTGGATCACTGTAGCAGTTACATTGTTTCTAATCGGTTCTTGTGATTTTCCCAGCGCCGAGTGACTTGGAATTGGAGGATCCAGTCAAGTCCCCTTTCAGTTTCTTGAGACCCTGAACCAAGAGGATCTTGCATTTAGAGTCTTTCTTCTGCAAACCCCTGAAAGCCTATTGCCCAAAGTTGTTTGTTCACTCTTATTACCAAGTCTTCCACCTATTCACCTTTTAATCGACCCACTGGCTGAAGTTAGATCAAGACCTCCTTTGTTCCTTACATACCAGACCCAGTCCCTGAGTTAGAGTGATATCTCCTTGAGTCTCTACCCATCTGATCATACCTTAAAAACTATCGTGACATAAAACTGATGGGTGTTGGGCTCTGCTCCTGCAAGCAATCCAGGAGTGACTTCCGACGGTAACACTTTGTACTTGGACTCTACTGATGATAAATAAATTGTTGATTGGTTTTTACATGACAAACAAATGGGACCAGATCCCAAACTAAGAACGTGCCCTGAAGAGGACTTGTGATCTGTGCTATTGCCAACCCAATTTGAATCCATATAGCTAATGAGGTCCAATGTACAACCTCTTGCATAATGAATCCCATGACTGGTAGTACCCTTTACATATTAGAGGATGCACTTGGCATCTTCCCAGTGTAGCTCTCATAGATCCTGCATGTACCTGGAAATTGCTCCCACTGCACATGAGATATCTGGACGGGAGTGAGTGAGATATAGGAGGATCCCCACTAGGTGTCGATACTTGGTGAAATCCACCAATGGTGTATCCCCACCATCCTTGATCTTGACCCCTGATAAGAAAGGTATGGCTACCAATTTACAGTCGGTCATGTTGAACCTAACCAAAATATCTTTGGCATACTTTCCTTGAGACAAATTGATTTCTGAATCATCCTGGCTAATTTCAAGACCAAGGAAGAAGTGTAATGGAGCCATGTTGGACATTGAAAACCTGTCATGCAAGGAATTCTTGATTGTAGCAATAACTGAGTCTGAACTACTTGTTATTAATAAATTATCTACATATAACACTAAAATCCACAGAGAGTTAGAATTTCTTAGCATATAAACATTGGGATCTAATTTACAATGAATTAATTTTTGAGAAAGTAAGTAAGAATCCATCTTATCGTACCATGCTCTAGAAGCTTACTTGAGGTCGTAGAGAGAATTTTTGAGTCGGAAAACTAGAGAGGAGTTTTGTTTGTACCCCTGTGGCTACTCCATGTAGATATCTTCTTCGAGATCACTATGAAGAAATGCATTCTTCACATCCATTTGGTGAACCTCCCACCTCCTTGTTGTTGCAATAGAGAGGGATAACCGTATGGAATCCATCTTTGCTAGTGGAGAAAATGTCGCATCATAATCAATCCTGTGAACTTGTTGAAAACCTTTCGTCGCCAATCTTTCTTTTTATCAGCTCACAAGGCCATTTGTTGCTTTCTTCGTCATGTATACCCATGTGAATATGAAAAAAATCCTATTTGAAGGAAGCAAAACCAAGTCCCAAGTCTGGTTCTCAATGATGGAGATGTACTCCTAGTTCATAGATGCTTCTCAGTTGGTATTCCCTTACACCTCTGCATATGTTTGAGGGTTTAAGGATAGAACCATGTAGCAATGCATGAGAATTACGAGTTCTTTGGCTATGAGTTCATGTGGAGCCTCCTCAAATTGGGATCTCATCCTCCTTAGATCCGCTGGAATGTGCTCATTTAGGTCTTGGATTTGGATCTTCACATGCATGCTCATGATATTCCAAATCTGATTTGGAAATCAGATATGAAATCTGATCTGAGTGGCAGGATGCATTATCTCAGATATTTGGTACAAGAGGAAGCACATGAGTTTCTACATGTTTAATCAATAAATGGTGGGCCTATGGCCTATCCATTTCATCAACATGGATGCTTTGGCGGAAATTATATATTTTCTTTTTTCTTTGATTTGTTTACTTCTTGGTTTGCATTACTTGTGGTTGCTAAGACAATACGAAGTAAGTTTCAAAACTGTGTTTATGGGAAGGTTCAGGCCCATCACTAATTACACATTGATCTTTGTGTCCAACACCAACAATGAAGGAAATTCTTAGTGGATGTGTTTAGTCATCCAAAAGTGGAGAAAAATTCCCATGGGGTGAATTAAGTTGACCAACAATAAAGAAGATGTTTTATGGGCAGATTTAGTCATCCAACATTGGAGAAAAACACCCAGGGGGCGAATTCAGTGAACCAATAGGAAAGAAAATGTTCTATGGATAGATTTAGATGCTCAACCATGGAGAAAAAGTCCCAGCGACGAAGTAAAAGGCCTAGAGAAATATAAATTTTCCCAACAATAAAATAGAATTCCCAGAGAGGTATAAATTCACCCAAGTAGAAGTGATTTTTCCTAGCAATAAAATAAAATGTATAGAGGAGGAAATACAATTTGTGGGTGAGTGGAAATTCAGTCAAAAAGATGAAACACAACTTAGAGAGGATTGAGATAATGAAGCTTCCATCTACTAATTAGAACCAAAATTTCAATCAATAAAATTCAAACTAGAACCACAATATACCTCCACAGAGAAGATTACACCCACAAAATATAAATAACAAAGATTTATTTTTCTTAGGAAATTCATTACAATGGGTGAGCTATGCATGCCCAGAAATATCATGCATTGTTACTCATGAAAATAAATGCAAATGGCCATGGATCAAAGATGCCTTTTCTCGTTGTGGACAAGCTCCTTGATTCCTTCATCCATCAATCTTCAAGCAGGCTATACTCTTCAAGCTCTTATCTCTGCAAACTTCCCAAGTTCTCCTCGCCTCCCCTGTTGATCATTCTTCACTGAAACCTTCATTTTTAATGGGCTGCTTTTGGAAGGTCAACCATCACAATGGTTCGTTTTCACTTCCAATATTTTTTCCAAATATACAAAATAAAAATAAAAATAAACATTACATTATTATTACAAATTTACAAGAATATTTGACAAAGATCCAATTTTGATCAATGTTGTTCTAGAGATGCACGTAGGGTAATTTCTTTGAATTAAACACTCCTTTCAATGATTAACTTGTCTAATGAAGGTTCTATCAGTCAATATCCCTTTACACCCCCGAGATAACACATAAAAATGTATACTATGCTTTTAGGCTCCAAAGCCTTCCTACTCTCTAAAGGTACGTGGGCCCATGCACGTGATCCAAAAATGTGGAAGTGTTTCACTTCTGGTTTCCTTCTCCTCTAGGATTCAAAATGAGTCATGTATTTCACATATTTGCGAGGAGATTGGTTTTGTATGTATCTGGCACAATTTATTTCTTCAACACAAAGTTTGGAGGGAAGGCACTTTGCATGTAGCTACCCCGTTTTGTTGTGGAGTGTATGGAATTGTGTGTTATAACTGAATACCTTTTTCATAAAAAATATGTTGTACATCCTTGTTTACATACTCCCCCCGTTATTTGTGTGGAGGATCTTGATCATCTTCCCAGATTGCTTCTCTACATGTGCTTTGAAATCCTTGAGATGCTCAAACACTTCATATTTTTTCCTGATAAAGTACACCCATGTGTATTGTGACCAATCATCAATAAAAATAAACACATATTGGGCCTTGCTTATGGAAGGATGAGGGATTCAATGCCCCATGAGGTCCCTATGAACAAGCTCCAAGGGAGAGGAGGCCCTCCATGCCTTGCCTTTCTCAAATTTCTTTTGCAAATGCTTGCCAAGAACACATCTTTGAAAAACTCCATCATAAAATTGTATGTTCGGAAACCATCCCCTGTTTCCCGAGTTGCCGCATGTACCTGAAATTTAAGTGGCCAAATATTTCGTGACAAAGCTTACTATCATCATTGGAATGGGTTAGTAGCAATGTAGAATCTGATTTAGCAAAAACTTTAGAGAATGTGTACAACCTAGATTTATGATCTACCTCACCTACAACAATTTTGAAGTTGTCTTCCATATATTGTCATGGAATCCGATGTGAATTTCACCCTTTTCCTTGTGCATGTGTGCGTGATTTGGTATGAAAAGAGAAGATTTACAGAGAGTTTTGGAACGTGCAAGACATTCTCAAAACTTCCATTTCCAAGATACACTCTCCCTTGTCTAGAGACTTCTAATGGAGAGTCATCTCTCATGAGAATGGGAGGGCCATGCATGTCTTTAGAGATGAAATGACATCTTTTGTGGATTCCATGTGGTGTGATGCTCCTAAATCAATGATACATGCATATGGAGAATAATTAATTGTAATCAAAGCATGCACATTACCTTGAGTTTATGGTGTTTTTTCTCCCAACTTTTTCTTGGTGTTTTTAGGAATGCAGTTCCCTAGATTGTTCTGTTGGAGTGTTTTCCCCATGAGGTCAATGGTTTTCTTCATGCAAGAGGATTCAATATGGTAACCATTATTGCAATCACTGCACTTTGATTTCCCTTTATTTCTCTTTTTTGCTTTAGAGCTGGAAGATTCATTAGAAGGTCTGAAGTTGCCTCCCTTTCTTGGATTTGGATTCTTCTTTCCCTTTCCTTTTTGTTTGGATTTCAAGTTGGATTTACTCTCATGCACAACAAGTTCATGCACTTTGAATCTATTGATTGTTCCCATCTTGATGAGCTTGCCTTTCTCAAGCATCAGAGACACAATGAATACACCCAATGTGGGGATTGTCCAAGTTGCACTTGATGTAATCCTTACTGTATGAAATGTGGAGACAAAGATGGCATATTCTGGACCCAAATTTGACAAAATAACAAGAATCAATTGTTTTTCTTTCTTTGATTTATTGATCACGCATCCTTTTAGTTGAAGCATTAACGATTTGAACTTCATGAAGAAGTCCTGGATATTCTCAAATTGCTCGGATCTAATGAGTTTAACTCATTCTTGAGCATGTGGCCACGCATTTCATCTCATTTTCTGAAGAGACCTTCCAGAGTGGTCCAAACCTTGTTTGGAGTAGTGCCATATTCAACATGAAACAATAATTTGAAAGAGATGGACATGCTAAGGAGACCGAAGGCCTCGTCCATGCGGTTGAAGTATTTGGTTTTCTTGATTGCAAAGGTGGGTTCAGTTTATGTTTCCATGGTTATTCAATATAATCCTTTTCCTCTCAGTATAAGTAGAATCTTTGGGTTCCAATCAAAGTAATTGTATGGCGTAAGAAGTGCCAACGACGAAAATTCCATTCTTTGCGGTTGCTTCAATATTCTATACTTGCAAATGATTGTTTGTGTGCCTTCTTCCTAACACTTGTGGGATTTGATACCATGTGAAATTTTAGTGAAACATGCACAGAGAATCTAGCTAGAAACAATCAATACGAAATTGGCAAAGTTGAGAGAAAAAGAGAAGAATTGGAGAGAAAGAATGAAATAATTGTATTCCACACAATGAGAGAATGAAAAATTATAATTGATATACTCTACATGGATGAACTAATGTGTCGGAGTAGTATCTAGAGAGATGTGGACACGCAATGATAGAGTTGGGAGTGAACTACCATCTAGTCCTAGTTAACCAGCCATGCAGTCATCAGTTAACTGGCTCACACAAGTGGAGTGGAGATAATATCATGCATGCACATGTGGTGCGTCCTCCTAGCCTCATGCATGTCAAGTGTGCCTTCTTGGTGACGATCCCAAGGTGGGCATGCAATGCTTGGTGATAATATCGAGGTTTCCATGTGAGACCTGGATCCACTAGTCTAACTGAAGTAAAACTGAGTAATGACTGAGAGGATGTAACACCCTCATCTATGGGAGAATATTCTCATCTAGGGGAGAAATCTCAGACCATGGGTGCCCTCAACATAGACTAATAAATTTAGGGAATACTAGGTGGGTGTGTAGTATCTCCAATATACAGTTGGGTGGAACACCCGTCCTCTGCAACTGGTTGCACATTTTCTTTTAAAAGATAAGTGTTTTATCTATGTTCATTGTTTTAATTATGGGTTTTATTTGTTGTGTGTTTACTCTAAGTTTTGAACAATTATATGTTGATGTGTATGTGTTTAATTAGCTGCTCTCATGTTTTAAATATTGATGTTAGATGCATGGATGTTTTATCATTGTTGCATGCCAAATCCTTGATGCATTGCATTTAATTTAATGGTATCAAAAAAATGTGTTGGGTTTAGTAGTGAGGGTGATACAACACCAATGAAAGATTGGAACAACATGCAATTTACCAAGATGCAAACTACCATTCCAAAGGACACCAAAATGAGTTTGCCACGAGATATAACCATTATCCCACAACTATCCATGAGAACACACTCGAACAAGCTCAAACAAGCGATAAGCATGTATGGTTAATGCTTGATGCATGCCGTTGGTGGTCTCTCATCTCTTCATAACACTGTTTGTATGGTGGATGGGATATGAAGATTGCACAATGTAATGACTTGCATTACCAATGTGACTTGTCATGTGACAATTTATTACCTTGAGACATGTCATTGTCCTTGATAAGATTTAAGGGGTGGGGTAATGTTGTGAAGTTCCATTAACCATCAATATCCCAATTTTTAACCTCGTTCCATGGTTTTCCCAATTATCTGCTTCCTTGTTGAGTTCACACAAGACATGATAGAAGGTGCATGAAGATGATAAACTCTTTTCTTGCCTACTCCAATCCATGATTGATGCTAAGGGACGATCCCCTGGCTCCGAATTATTTATCATATGATTTATGATGGTTTTTTAATCTTCTATTATTATTATTATAAGATATTGCACACTCATTTCTTTGGCCACTTTCAACCCTTGCCACAAGGCATAAGCTTCTGCCCTATTGTTGGGAGCAATGCCAAGACCCAAAGCATAATAAGTTCTAGATGTCCCTTCAGGATCTATGGTGATCCCTTCTGCACCTACTACCTATAAATTTGAAGGACATGGAGATGGACTTTGATCCACTTATGTGTGCATGGGTCACGAGACTATTAATATAATCTCTCTCGGTGCAACCACATGTTCAACCACTACCTCAAGGTGACTTCATGGCTCCAAAAAAAGCTCTCATGGGAATTGAACCTTGCTCAATGGTGAAAATCTCCTTGCTTTTCACCATTAGATCCAACCCTTTTTAAGCAAAACATCACAATTTTCAACAACAAAATCATATTATTTTAATTATAGGTTTTGAAAAAAAATACAAAATGTTATTATTATTGTTATTATTTGAAATTTAATATTTTTAAATAACTTTATATTATATTAAAAAAATAAATTGCAAATTTTCTTATAAGAAGAAAAATTACACTATTTTTATATTTATATAAATAAATATAATATTAAAAAAATAATAATATAAAATTAATAATTTTCCATAAATATAAAATTGTAAATAAAAATAAAAATAAAATTATTTTATAATATATATTTTCGTAACTTATAATTAAAATAATACGATCTCATTGTTGAAGATTATAATGTTTATATAAATACCTTTTATTTTTCCAAACGATCAACCAAAATATAACTTAGGCCAGAATTTAAAAACCAATTAAAATTATGATCTTCAAAACACAAAAGGTCAAAAAGATAAGATTTTCTTGGAACTATCTTATCTCAAAAATACATATACATACTCTCCTTAAAGCCAGACCAAAGACATTGCACAAAGTGCCGTATAGAGCCATCAAATATCAACAATATAAGAGATAAAGTTGAAGTGAGCTGCTACATACCAACCATAATAGCATGACCACCATGCAATAGAGACCCAACAAATTGTTAGACATGGAATGATTAGACAGATTTCAACACTAGTCCAAGATTCAACTTTATTTATTTATTTAGTTAGATGGGGAGTCATTTTCTTTGTTCTAGAGATAGGGAGATCGAGTATTTTCAAAATATTGGAAGCTCAACAATAAGAGCATCTTATAAACTTATTTAAGGATACATGTTACTTACAAGAAATTAAACTAAGGTGAGGACAGTAACAATCATTCCTCCCAATCATCCAAGCTACATCCAATAGACTCTCTAGCACATATTATATTATGCAATACAACCCATTCATATATTATAATCACAAGAAATTAAGAAATGATACATTTTTTCCTCTTCTCCCTTACACAATCATTTACTAGACCCTTTCCTACTTCTCCTTTAGAAAACCTCCCAGGTAAAGACCTTATTCATTATAGCTAAGTAAAGACGTTATTCATTATAGCTAACCGCATGAAAATCTTAACACCTAATTTTTAGTAATGAAACTTCACATTATATTAACTTTCTATATATTTCAACTTTAATATTTACAATATATTTAATGTAAATATTTTTGATACAACTTATACATAAATATGTAAAAAAATTCGACAAGATCATTATTAATTATTTAGTGATTAAATGTACACTTTATAAAAATATCAAAATATTTTTAATAAATTTTACAAATAAATCTTTAAAAAAATCAACTTTTTTCCCATAATTCTTATCAATATAAATTAATTAAAATTTAAGAGTTTTATAAAAAAAAAACTTCACTAGTATTTTTTTCATCTATATTAAATATTTAAACTCCAAACTTAACATCTTACCAACCTTATAAAAAAAATACACCTACATTTAAACTCCAAACTTAACATCTTACCAACCTTATAAAAAAATACCCTACACTTATTCTAAATTACATTTTATTAGTTTATTTATTTAAATATTTTTAATATAAAGTGTATATAAATCTTATAAAAAAACTCAACTTCCACTCTTGATAATCTTTATCTTTGTTAATTATCTATAATCACCATTAAAATATGTTTTACAAATTTTGCACATAAATCTTAAAAAAAAATCAATTTTTATCAATAATTTTCATCTAATCTTATATTAAAAAAATTCAATTTTCATCCCTGGATGGGGTGTCATCGGAACCGACGAGTGGATGGACAACCTTGCGTATACCTGGCCACAACCCACGCCACAACATGTCAAATCAGACTACACTCACCTCAACTTTTACTCCATGTGCATTTAACACCTCGTTCAACGCACCCCTGCATTCATTTGCACTCAGCTCAGTTTAATGCCATGGCACTCCAGCTCGCAGGGACAGTAAATGCTATGAGATGGATGCAGGCCCAGTCCCATCACCTCGCCTGGATTAGTGGTTTTTGGCTCGAGCTAAGGAATTTCATGGCTCATTTGAGCTCTCGACCTCTTGTGTCTCGCCCTCCTCCACAAATTTGCATTTTTCTGTGGCCCTGGATCAAGATTTCTCCTTCGTTCCATAGTCTTTTGTGCTCTCAGCCTCTCGTCTCACACTCATCCTTCAGTCTGCATCTGTTTTTGGTTCTGGCTCGAACTCTCTCCTTCGCTTAACCGCTGCCTTGAGCTCCATCTCTGGTTCTCTGTTTATCCCCTGATGCCTCGCCTTCAGGGTAAGTCTAAGCAGGGAGCGACCTGGTACACAACGAGAGGTAGAGGCTCAAGGGGCCGGGGCAAGAAAAATCCTCAAAGCTTGCTTCA
>ML857673.1:0-15941 GCA_009831015.1 Picea engelmannii
CTATGGTGCCTCATACTCATACAAGTACCCATAATTCCATGTCAAAGTTGGATCACCCATAGCCCTCATAATCATCTCCCTAAGTGTGAACTCAGGGACTACAAGTGTTCGACCTCTATAGTGGATAATTCCATCCAATCTCTGTGAACTGACCCAATACAATCTGGATCTCCTCCTGTTCCCTGACCAAATGAAATAACTCTGATATGGATAAATCCTACCTTCCTCACTCATATGAATCAGGTGAACTCTCCATGTCCTGTTGAATATATAACTAGCATCATAAAATAACACTAGATTCCACTGCCACTGCCTGCAAGATTGGAAAATGTCAAGTTCATTGGTCAACCCAATGGTATGACCAAGGACTCAAGGTAACATTTGAGAATGATCCTACGTGTATCCTGTTCTCCATCCCTGCTTTGATGATATCCAACTTAATATCGATATTCAAGGAATATTCTTGTCCATGAAGCTCGTCCATCCACTCATCGATCCTGGATGAACCAAACTCCATGATATTCTTGAAATTCCTATTTGGAGGTCTCCTTGGGGTAAGTATCCCAAAAACCCACTGTATACCATCGTACATCGTAGTATACTGCTGTATATCACTACACACACTGTATCATCATGTACCACCCTGTGTTCCATTGTATCAGCTGGTCTTGGATCCCAAAGTTATGTATCCACATATTTCCTATACTCAATCCACCAATCAACTGGTGCATATAATTCGTTGCTAGCTTGTCCACAAGGAATTCAATCAACTACTTCATCTATAGCTAAGCATTGAGCAAAAAAAAAAATGGCTCATGATCACTGCAATGCAAAATAGACGCACATGAAAAACCCTTTGTGTCAAACCTCTCCTCATACACCTGCAACTTTGAATGCTCCCTGTGCAGAATCGACATAAGAAGCTCCTCCCTCAGAACATGAGTGCTACTCACATCCTCATGTATCACTATTGCTAAAGATGATGGAGTCTACTACTTTTGATGATGAAGGGTGTGCCAAATTAAGTTGGTGACAAAGCTCCTCAATCTCCCTTTCCTTATCTTCAACGAACTTAAGAACAAGGTCCTTATCCATGAACAAATTCAAATAATCATACTTCATATGATCTAGAACCTCTTTTATGATGTGTAATTAGGTACTAGTGACCCCATTTGCAATTCCTTTTTTCCTCTCCTCCATCTAGGTCTTCCACATAAGACCTTCAACAAATTTATGAGCACCATATATCCTCATCAACACTGCACAACTTGCTTCTTTGTGACTAATAATTGGTCCTCCAATTCAAGAAATGTTATTTCATCAACATGGTGTAGGATGTCACACAAGGGATCAACTTACTCACTATATGATGATGTGTAATGTGGGCTATCATCTTCATACAAGTTTTCTGATTTGTTCCTGTCCACCAAATCAGCCCCTTCACATAGCTCTGGTACAATCATGCCTAAATCATCATAAATGTCATAAATAGGATAAGGTACTGAATCCTCATCATGAGTAGGTGTTATCATTCTTGGAATACCCTCATCATAATCATCATACACAGTGGAAGATGTTGGATTTTCAACATCGGCTGATTGGAACATCTCCTCATAGTCATCATGAGATGTTGCATTCTCATCTTTTGTTGATTCACCAAAGGTATACCCATCCAAAACACTAGTGTCATCGAATTCATCGAATAGATTTGATGATGTATCATAGGATATTTTTCACACATCCTCCTCATGGATAGATGCACGCTCCTCCACCTGTCCTTCATTATCATCCATCTTTACCTCCAACAACTCCCTCTGTCCTTCATGCTTGTCTTCACTTTCTTCCCCGTTCTTTTCGAAGAATCCTTGGTATGATATATAGGCCAGTTCCTGCTCTTGATGTTGCAATAATCATCTAATGACATGGAAGCCTGTATCTCCTCACTAAACTTCTCATACTCTTCACAGTAAGCCATGCGCTCTGCATATACCTCCCACAACTTTGGGTACTTTAAGAATGGTGCTAGTTTCTTCCAATATTCTGCTATGGTTCCTTATTTGTCTTCATATTTTCTTGTATATGCTCATAGGCTAGAAATGTCACCAACTCTGATACCAATGTAGTGTCCCTTAGGGGAAAATCCTCACAAATCTCTATTGGCTACAATGGAAGCTGCACAATCACACACACAAAGAAAAACAAAACCTGGACTGTCGCCACGATACTATTGAATCCAATGTAGATTATCCACTCCTGTAACCTTTGTCATTCAGATCCAATCGACCGCTGCAAACCCCCAATCGCTGAGGTCCTTGTGGGACACAATTGATTGTCTAGCGAGGCCTCACGGGACGAATCTGCACAACACACAGGGGCCTAATAGGACACCGTATACTCAACATGTAGGGTTGTCTTGTACTACGATTTCTCATAAACCCTCCTTGCACCTGCAAAGTATGAGTACAACCTCCTCCGAAACATTCTCCAACCTCCTTCGCAAGCTGATCTTCCTCCTACTAAAACCAAACCCCAAAATAGAAGCTCAAATGGAAATCTTGGATGGATTCCCTTCTTGTCTAGGCTCCAATGGAAATCTTGGATGGATTCCCCTCTTGTCTAGCTAGGGTGGATATTGAACCACCAAAACCAAACTAATAATGGAAGGGTTTTGCTAAACCCTAATGAAACAATGGCTTCGAGAGGACTCCCAAAATGAGAGATCAAATCAAAATCCCAAAGTGAGGCTCTATCCCTCACTTTATCCTTTCTCCATGCCTTCTAGAACTTTCCCCCTTTTGACCAAATCAAATGTAACCCTTATCCTCTTTTTGACTAAATCAAATATGACCCTTATCCCCCTTTTTCTTTCACTTTAGGATTAAATGCCACTTTTAATAATAGATAAGTAACTTATTAATCTATTTTCACTTTAAATACGTAACATCTCTTAACCAAGTGACATTGATTAACCCCTTTTGACTCCATTTGCTTCACCGAAAAACCATATAAGTCATTTCCATTGCTGAACAGGGGAATCAAAAAATGGGGACATGACATTTGATGGTATTTTTACAAGGCATATGAAGGCACATATTGCTGAACCTGTCAACTAACACAAATAAATAGTCATTTCCCTTCCTAGTTGTTGGTAAACCTCCCATAAAATCCATGGAAATTATTTCCCAAGGTCGAGTGGGTATAGGTAAGGGATGGTATAGACCTTGATTTTTGTTGTTGGGTCTGCTAGTACAAAAAAATATGCACCCTCTAGTATACTAAGCTATATCTTCTTGCATTCTGGGTCAATACACATACCTTTGTAAGTTAGCAACTGTCTTCCCAACACCAAAATTCCTTGCAACATTGGAGGTGTGATCCTCTTTGATAAGATGCAATCTTTCACCTTTATAAACATAGAGTTTGTCTAGCTTTTGGAGCAAACCATTCTAGAGATGATATTCCACCTTACATTCACCTTCTTATACATGAATTTGGCTCTGAAGTTGCTAAAACACCTCTTTAAAGTTCTCATATTCTATTTATGCCTCTTTGTATGCATCATGGGAAAAATGTTCCCTATGCATAAGAGTTCTCAAATATTATATTGGATGTGGGTGGATTTGAAACTCTAGCTTATTAGTGTTTCCCTTCTTATACTTGATGACTATATGAAATTGTTGCAAAACTTCCACTCATTTGTAATGTTTGGTTTGCTGAAGCTTACCCTGGGCCTACAAATAATGCAGTGGTTGGTGATCTGTGTGGATAATGGTTTCCTTGTCCATCATATAGTGCTTCCACTTCTTAATATCTTGAACCATGGCATAGAGTTCCTTATAATATGCATGGTAGTTCAAAACTCCCCCATGAAACATCTTAGAATGATAGTATATTGGATTACCTCCTTGCATCAAAATTGATCCCATAGAATAGCCACTTGCATCTGTCTCCACTTTGAAGGGATTATGCAAGTTAGGAAATCTTTGAACTGGTGCTTGACTAATCTTTTGTTTCATCTCATCGAAATCTTTCTGTTGATTCTTTCCCAAATGAAAAATCTCACTGCTTGCTGTTATGGTGTGGAGTGGTGCAACTACCGTTGAAAATGATGCTACGAAATTCCACAGGTACTATGCCACCCCAACAAAGCTCCTAACTTCAGTGACATTAGTAGGAAATGACCATTTTATGATGGTCTCCATTTTTGCGGTATCTATCTTGAGTTCCCCTCCACCAATCACATACCCCAAATGCACCAATGATTGTTGAGAAAAATCACATTTCTTGAGGTTCACCAACAACTGGTTCTTTTTTAGAGTCTCTAACACCTACATGAGGCGTGAGATGTGCTCCTCCTAGGTATAACTATTATGCAATATCATCCAAATACACTATAAAAAATGAATCGAAATATGGGCGTAATAAATCATTCACCAATTTCATAAATGTAACTATTGCATTACATAAATCAAATGGCATGACCAACCATTTATACAAACTTTTCCTTGTCTTGAAGACAGCCTTCTAGGTGTCTTCTTCTTTTAAATGTACTTGGTGGTATCCCGATTTGAGATCCAACTTGGTGAAGTACTTGGAATAGTGCAACTGGTCTAACAAATCGTCGATCCTGTGTAGAGGGTATCGATTCTTGAGTGTAATCTTGTTCAAATATCTATAGTTGATACACATCCACCAATTCCCATCCTTCTTGGGTACTATGAGGATAGGTGACCCACAAGGTGAAGTGATTGGTCGAATCACTCCTTCCTCCAACACCTACTGCAACTTCTTCTTCACTTTATCTGCTTCCAAAATAGACTGTCTATACAACCCAATATTTGGTAATGGGGAGTTGGGTAAGAACTGTATGTCATACTATGCTTCCCTCTTAGGTGGTATCCCTTTAGGTCCCTGGAACAATCCTTTGTATTCCTATAGAAAATCCTCCAAATATTGTTTTTTATCCTTATTAAATCCCTCCAAGGATGCATTTACCCTCACCGATTCACCACCTATATGATTCTCTCTTAAGAAAAGAAACACATATTTCTTACTGGAACTAATCAACTTTTTGGCTTGGTTGACAATTACTAATGAGATATTCGATTTGCTTTTGTGTGTTAATGATGTAGGACTTCCCATCCTTGATCACAGGGTACTGGTTTTCTCTTCGCATGAAGATCACATCCCTTATATACATGTAGGGGCTTCCAAATAATACACAACACATGTTAAGGGGTAATACGTCCAACTCCACTTCATCAATAAACTTTGCACTTACAAAAAAATTGATCTTACACTGTTTCATGATATTTATTTCTACATCTTTGTTCACCCACCCCAATGGGTATGGTCTTGGATGATCACGAATATCCAACCCAATCTTATTGACTAGATCAACTACTATGAGATTGGCCTACGAACCAAAATCGAATAGAGCATCTACCTTGGTATTTTTGACCTAGATCTTGATATGGAAGAATTTTGTCATCTCCTTCTCTTCCTTGTGATGAATACTACTCGGATTCACCTCATTCCTCACTGAAGTGCAGATAATCTTCTCATCCACATTTGAGTTTCACTCTACTCGATTGCTTGAATCCATGGCTAGAAGGTTCATCTTCTTGGCATCCTTGTTATGGTTCTTAGGGTTCAAATCTAGATGTAGTTTCCAACACTTTTCTTTAGTGTGACCATTGATATTTCAATGGTTATAGTGGTTATTTGGATCCTTTCACTAATGTGTAGTGGTTTTCATCTTCTTATATTTCTCTTTCCACCTCTTCTTTCCTTCCTTGGAAGCGTCCCAATGCTCTTTTATTTTGGAACCACTTGGTTTCCCTTTTTTTTGGCCTATATTTTCCATATATTGTGCTTGCACACATGCCTCATCAACTGTCTTGGGATTGAAGATCATCACTTTCTTTCACAAATCATTGTGTAGACTCCCCAGATACTTGAGGAGTACATCCAATTTCTTGGGAAATATACCCAACATGATAACCTTCTTCTTGAATTTGGTGGTGTACTCTTGCACACTCTACCCTTTCCTTTTCCTGAAGTAATGACATCGGATCCATTGTTCCTTTACATACCCAATAGGGTAGATCTAGGATTTAATGAGAGTTTTGAAATCCTCCCACTTAGTTAATGGTGGATCACCATCCAACTTAAGTGTCTTTGTGTGACTTTCCCACCAGGTCAATGCACGACTCTCTAATTTCATCTTGGCAAACAAAATCTCATGTTCTTCCTCTATATGTATTGTGGTGGACACTAAAATAAACCTATAACTATTGCAACCAATGATTAACTTTACTATGTTGATGTAACACCCCCAACCTTCTATTGGGCAATGTCACATGAAATAAATACAAAACAAAATTGCTCACTCTATTATGATAATCAAAACTATCCATACCCAGGCATAGACCTGCCGGGCTATGGAAGACAAAGATCTTTGCGGAACATCATACATATAAACTTAAACAACTAATATGCATTCTACTAATACACAAATTAAATGCAGAAATCACAACAATCTGCTACCACAACTTACAAAAACAATTTTATAAATATCACGACATGTACAAAATACATAGCATAAAAGTTAACATAGAGATGGTACTTATATTTTTATGAAAGTCATCAACTATGTGCAGACCTTCCACGAACCTCCTAGCCTTAGACCACACTGCTCCAAGCTATTAGTAGTGGGTCACCCCCGATATGGGACTAAACTCCACCTAGGGTAAAGGGAATCCTAGGCTAGGCTGAGACTACATAAATTTGCACAATGCAACAGGAAGGATTCCCTCCCAGGAGCCTACTTACGCCCACCGCTCACAAACTCTCATTCCCCACATGCCTGTACCACCCTGGGAATATACACCTTCACTATTCCACATTACATCGACTACTCCATTTACCTTTCAGGGATTCAACAACAGGCCGGATCAGGAATTCTCAGAGCTCTGTAGCTTCTGCTGGACTCCCTCCAGGAGAAATCACTTCCCCAAAAATCTCTCTCACCTGGAGAGAGTTGCTCATAGTCTTGACAACCTGCTTCTTCAATCCACGGGCCTGACAACCAGTCTCTTCAAAACCACAGACCTAACAACCTTCTTCTTCTGTTAAGATCCTAAGTCAAATGGGTAACCACAGTAGCAAAATCGGGTATGGGTTATGGTAATGAAATTAAGCCACACCAATCCAGAGATAAAATGTGGGTAGCAACAACAAAATGGCTAGGGCACGATATGGATCAGGAACTGCACAGTCGTTCTATGCCTCATAGAAAAAATATGTTATCTTCACGGGTTTGCAGGTTTCAGTGGTTGCAAAGGTCAATGATGGAGGAAATGGATGGATGTGTGAATGCTCAGTCTGAGTGTGTGCGTGAATGGGGAGCATGGAAAGAATGGCGAGCGAACCCCCACGATGGAAAATTTTCCTCCATAAAATTGCATGTGTCCAGGTTGACACATGGCTCTCTTGGGAGTTCGTTCCTCTCCACTTGGAGTTCGTTCCTCTCCCCAAAGGAACTTAGGATAACATGGGTTATTTCCCATACCTTAGTATTTTAGGAAAATACATTATAATATTCCCTTAGGGTTAAGCCCTCAAGCTTAGCCCTTTTTCCTATCCTCTCAACCCCATCCCTTTCCCTACCCAGTGGAGCTCAGTCCCCCATAAATCTTTCTTCATGGTTAGTTTACATGCAGAGATGTAATTTATTAATGATGTGAGTATTTACATATACAAAATCAAGCTCCCTGGCCTTCAACATCTAGGCTCTCCGGCCTAATAAACACATAAGCCTCCCAACTTATAAACACTTGGATCGCCAACCTATAAACATAAATAAACATCATTACAATTCAGTAGGGGCTTGACCTTGGGGTATTACAATCCCCTCCCCCCTTATTTATGCACAGTCCTTAGTGCATCTTACTTACATAATATCAACAAGATTTCCAAAATATTAAAAAATATGTAGGTATTCTGCCCGCATAGCATCTGCATTCTCCCAAGTTGCGTCCTCAGGACCGTACCAGGTCCATTGGACCTTTACAAGCCCTATTGATCGATTCCAGAGCTGTTTGATTTTTTGGTCCAGAATGCGTACTGGATGCACTTGAAAAGAACTTTCTTGATCCACCTGAATCACATTCCAATCAATAACATGATTAACATCAGGTATATATTTCTTAAGCAATGATACATGGAATACATTATGTATAGAAATAGATGCAGGAAATGCAATCATATATGCTAGTGGTCCAATCCTTTCTAGGATTTCAAACGACCCACAATATTTGGCTGCCAACTTGGAAGAGTTTCCCAACTTCAGGGAACTTCTTTTGGCCTTCACCTTCAAGAAAACATGATCACCCACTTTAAATTCCCTGTGAGTTCTACCCTTGTTAGCATAACTTTTTTTCCTGTCTTGGGAAACCTTTAAATTCTGTTTTATCTTCAACATTTTCTCTTCCATTTCCTTGAGAAAATCTGGTCCAATCACTACTCTATCAGCTGGGTTGTCCCAACTTATTGGTGTGTTTCACTTTCTGCCATAAAGTGCCTCAAATGGGTTCATCTTCAGTGATTCTTAGTACCCATTGTTGTAGGAAAATTATACCAAGTGTAGACAATCTTCCCATTAAGATGGTTTGTCCATCATGTACATCCTTAGCATATCCTCTATCACTTGGTTCACTCTTTCTGTGTTCCCATCAGTCTCAGGATGATAAGATTTGCTGAAGTTTATATTTGTTCCGAACCCTTTGAATAATCCCTTCCAGAAATTTGAGGTAAACTTTGGGTCTCTGTCAGACACAATTATCTTGGGTTTGCCATGAAAGCATGCTACTTTCCTCATATAAATATCAACAACCTTGGTTTCCTTGTGAGTAACCTTCATTGGAATGAAATGGACAACTTTAGTAAGATTGTCCACCATCACCATGATAGCATCATGCTGCTTGCTTGTTCTGGGAAATTTGGTGATGAAATCCATTGTCACCACTTCCCACTTCCACTTAGGAATAGGCAATGTTTGTAACAACATAGCTGGGTGTCTATTCTCAGCCTTGACCTTTTGACACTCCAAACATTTAGCAATGTACTCAACAATCTCCTTCTTCATTCCTGGCCAATAATATTGGCTCTTTACTGCTACAACTATTTTCTGATATCCTGGGTGTCTAGCATAAGGTACATTATGCATCTCTTTCAAAATCATACTCCTCAATTCATGAGAATTTGGTACATAAATTATGTTCCTGCACAAGAAAATTTCATCATTTCCCAATTAATAATCTTCAACCTTCTTCTACATTTTACCTTGTTGTAATTTTGTTACCAACTCCATGTATTGCAAATCTACTTTTGCAGCCTCGAAAATTCCGCCTTTAAGATCAGTTAGATAAATGCTAATGGTTGTAGCATGCAGTTCATGCACTCTCCTGCTAAGTGCATCAACCACTTTGTTCTCTTTTCCTTTGATGTGATTAATATCAAAGTCATACTCACAGAGGAATTCCAACCATCTGGTCTGTCTGGCATTTAAAGTTGGCTGATCAAACAAATATTTCAGACCATTATGGTCTGTCCTCAACTCAAACCTCTTTCCCATGAGGTAGTGCCTCCACTTCTTTAAGGAATGCACTATGGATGCCAACTCCAAATTATGAGTGGCATATAGCCTTTCATGCTCTTTCAATTTTCTGGATTCAAAACATATCACAAACCCATTTTGACTGAGGAATCCACCAAGTCCTTCTTTGCATGCATCTATGCAAACCAAAAAATATTCATTTGGATCAACAATCCTCAAAATTGGAGCGTTGGTTAACAACTACTTCAATTGTTGGAAGCTTTTTTCACATTTTGTTGTCCATTGAAACTTCACCCCCTTCCTTCGCAAGGAAGTGATTGGGTGAACAATTCTCGAAAACCTTGCAATGAATCTTCTATAGTAGCTAGCTAGACCCATGAAGGATCTAACTCCTGTCACATTCTTAGGTGTTGTCCACCCTTTAATGGCCTCAATATTTTTAGGGTCCACTGCTATCCCTTCTTCGGATATGATATGCCCCAAATAGTGAATTCGGTTTTGATAAAATGAACACTTTCTCAATTTTGCATACAAATGATGCTCTCTTAACACTTGTAACATCATCCTCAAGTGATGCTGATGTTCTTCTTCTGACTTGGAATATACAAGGATGTCATCCAAAAATACAATGACAAACTTGTCTAAATATTCCCGGAAAACACCATTCATTAAGCACATGAAAACAACTGGTGCATTTGATAACCCAAATGGCACGTCCACTGTGAACTCGTAATGACCATACCTTGTTCTGAAGGTGGTCTTGCTGATGTCTTCATCTTTGATCCTTACTTGATAGTATCCTGACTTGAGATCGATCTTGGAAAATATCCTTGCATCCTTTAACTGATCAAAGAGATCATTGATCCTTGGCAAAGGATACTTGTTCTTTATATTCACTTTGTTCAATTATCTGAAGTCGATGCACAATATCAATGTCCCATATTTCTTCTTCACGATTAAAACCGGGGTGCCCCAAGGTGAAACGCTTGGGCGCATATACCCCTTCTTCAAAAGTTCTTCAAGCTGCATTTGTAGGTTCCTTCAGCTCTGGTGTAGTCATTATGTAGGGAGTCTTGGATACTGGAGCTGCTCCCGACATCAAATTTATAGAGAAATCAATATATATCTTTGAGGGTAGTACCGATATCTCCTTAAACACATCCTCAAAATCTTACAAGACTGCATGATCCTCAAGATTTGGCACCTTATCCTTAGGTTCTTCCTCCATATGAGCTACAAATATTTGGCAGCCCTTCCTGTAACACTTCTTCAACTACATTGCTGAGATCTCTCAAACAGTAACTACCCTAGGAATTCCTTGGACTGTTCTTGGGTTCCCTTCCTCATCCAGGAAAGTAAATGCCTTGTTATGACAATCTAAGATGACATGGTGTTGGTCCAACCAATCAATACCAATTAGACAATCATATGAACCCAATGGTAGGATGTTCAAATCTTCCTTGGTACTTATCCCATTCATGTCCACTGGAAATTATTTAACCAACTCAACAACTTTTCTCTTGGCTCCTGTAGCCAACTGCACCAACCAAGATTTCCCATGATTTCTTCTTGGCAATTTCAATCTTTCCAGTACCTTAGGATCTATATAGCTATGACTATCTCATGAATCTATTAAAATAGTGAAGACATGGTTATTGATCATACCTTCTACTTCAATCATGTGTGATTGAAACTCTGCTTTCTTGTTGTCCAGGGCTGCATAGATCCTTGGTACACTTCTTCCCACGTCCTATGCTATTTCTGCTTACTGTACATTGTGGACAACTCTCACTTTGTCACTTTTGTGAGGACAATCTCTATACTTATGGTCTCCTTTGCAACCCACACATTGAATGGGTGTTTGCCTTGGCCTTTGCCCACCTACCTCAGCCATTCTGTGCTCCCTAAAAGATGGTTGTCCTTGAGGATTGTTTCTGAAAATTTATGTCTTGTTCCCCTTTTGCCTCTGTTCCCTCTTAAACTTCGTCTTGTCTTCCCAAGCTCTTTGGAAGTAGGCTTTCCTTTATGCTGATTGTATATGCACTTGGATCTCCTTATGGTTTCCTCCAAAGTATTGGGATCATCATATTGAATATTGTCACTGATAAAGGATGTCATCCCACTCAGATACCTCTAAATCTAAATGGTCTCTTCCTTGATGAAGGAGACATACTTCAAAAGTTCTAAAAATATGCTTTCATACTCATCAATGGTAATGATGCCCATTTTGAGTTCAAATAACTCTTTCATATTTTTATCATAATACCTCTTGGTTAAGTATTTCTTCTCAAAATGATTCTTTAATTCCTTCCATGTAACATTCTTCTCTCTGATGTGTTGCACTTGCAAAAGATGATCCCACCACATGGATGCCTTTCCTTTAAGCTGGTAGATATCAATTATTCCTTCTGCATGAGAAGAATAGTTATGCAATTGGAAGTACTTCCTCATGCCTAGAAACCATGTCTCAACATATTCAACCTTCTTGTGCTCTCCATCAAAAGTAGGAGGTTTTATCTTGTTCATTTCTCCTTTCAATTCCTCCACCGCAGAAATCTTATGTTTCCTAACAAGAGATGGACTTGAGTTGCTGTGTTATCTCATGTTGGAATGCCTTTGGGAGTGATGATGATGTCTGTTATCACTCCTCGATCTTCCTTTTCCCTTAGGGGTCCTTTGGCTTCCTGATTTGCTGGAGCCACTCTCCTTATGCAAATTATTTTCAATTCTGTCCAAGATTTTCATTAACTTCATATTGAAGTCTTCTTGCTATTCCTTGGCCTTCATAATCCTCTCATTATCAACCTTGTGGCTTTGGACATTTGTTTGCAATTTTCCGAGGGTCTCAGCCAGATTTATGTCTTCATACTTTCCTCCTCCATGTCCATTAGAGTTGGTTCCTTCCATACCAAACTGGAAATTCATCCCTCTAATTTCATCTTCTTGATTGTAGACTATCTGTGTATCATCCATCCCTCTGCACTTTGTGATAACTCTGATCTGACAACTGTTAATTCTGCAAAAATGTGCAGCCAACAAAACTTTGTTAGGCTAATTGTTCTTAACAATTTCATGAAAACACGAACCATTCTGATTCATTAATATATCATACTTGTTTCTACTAATTTCCTGATAAATTGACTATTCATATTCAATTTCCGTGTGAACAATTATCTTTAACTATTCAATACCTTTCGAATGCCTACTTCCATGCTCAATTTTGAGTTTTGAGCAGGAAGTTATGGATACTTGAAAAACTTGTCTTTTCAGTGATGCAATCCCTTTACATGGATTCTTCCAACTCAGATTCGAATTGGCTCTTGGATCCGTGCTGGATCCTTTCTTCAGGTTTACAGGCCTTCTTTACTTCATTAGGTGTAGGTCTGTATAAATAAAAAACCCCACGAGATTCTTCTCTGAGCCCTTCTTTGTTGTTCAAAACAATTTTTGGGCACTAGCCCTTTTTCTTTGGCCCCCACACACATGTGAGCATGGGTTGTGATCGAGTGTTAGCTGTAAGGCACTTATCCCATGCTTCGAGCCTCCAGGGCTCCAGAACTTTAGGCTTCAGAGGTTTTCCTTTCACCTCACTCCATTTCCTTCGAACGCCACAGTGGCGAACTTTCGAACAACTCCCTCTTCGGAGCTTCAGAGCTCTGACACTTCAAAGCTTTGGCTTCAAAAGATCTTGCTACTTCATGCATTATTTCTCCTGAACGCCGAACCCATGAACTTCTGGGGATCACTTAGTACGGTGTACCCGAGGTGCTACATGTCAGAAAAACAAAGGTGACACATGGCCCAATCAACTGTTGACGCATGTCAGATTCCCATTGGCACAAATAACATATCAAACATAGAAAATATATGGACACGTGGCATGTGTACAATTGTCCACATCACCCTAGGTGACGTCACTTCTGTAATATGTGACTTTGGAATTTCGGGCTTCGATGGACTTTGCACCTGCACACTTCTAATATCCTGAACGTCAAATTTTCGAATACTTGGAGGACGTATGATCGACGGTATTCATTCACTATTTACATGAGCGGTCAACATGAGCTTCAGAACTCTGGGCTTTAGGAGTTCTGAGGCTCCATCATGCATTGCCTTCCGAATTTCTAAATGATGAAACCATGAAGGGCTGAGATCTATGGTCGACATTCAACTGTCAACGGACGACCGAGATTGACTCCAATTTAAAAAACTGAGAAAACCTGTTGATCTGTCGATCACTTTAAGATCGATGGTCCTGGTTGATTGCAGACCTCGAACATGCTCAGGGTTTAACAATGACCCCAACTTCTACAATGGAAATATGTGTGATGGAGTGAGAATCACGTTCATCGTTGATCTTCAACCCTGATGGAGATCTACGATCCCGATGGATTGCAGAATGTGAAGTAACGCCTTCATTATTTCACCTTTGGATTTCCGCAATCATTTATGTCCATTGATCTAGTCAACAACCACGCCCTAGAGGGGTGCTACGTGGAATATCCCAAGAAGTGGACAGATGGCTCAATCTGAGGGGTGACATGTGTCAAGTTCTAACTGAAAAAATTAGTCTTTTAAAAGCAGAAAACACACTGACACGTGGCACACATATTGTGTGTCCGTGTCACCCTAGGTGATGTCATCAAGCCACGTCACTTCGGTGCTTCGTGAATTCAGAACTTCGAGACTTTAGAGATTCAAAAGTTCTTCTTTCATCATCCATTATTTCCTCCGAACGCCGAATAGACGAACCCCTTAACTTTTTCGAGGTCCACATAGTACTGCTATCAACATATAAGATGGTGACACGTGGCCCCACTGTCGAGTGACACATGGCAGAATTAGGGTAGGTCCACGTCACCCTAGGTGACATCATCATGCCATGTCATATCCAGAGCTTTAGGACTTCGAAGCTCCGGGACTTCGAAGGATTTCGCATTTGCATACCCAAAAACTCCTGAACTCTGAATTTCTGAACACTTCCATGTCACCCTTAGTGACGTCATCATGTCACGTCACTTCAATGCTCCGGGACTTCGGGGATCTCTTCCTCCCGTGCAACCACAAACCATTTCCTCTAGAGTGACGAATTTCTGAATTTCCAGACACTTGATAATCCGCTGACACATTTCTATGATATCAGATGGTCTGAATTGGTTCCAGACTTCGGGACTTCAGGACTTCGGTGGGAAGTCCATTCTGCGCACACTTCCACCAATTTCATCAAACTCTGAACCTTCGAACTACCCAGGAAATCAAGCGGCTCTCCTCCTCCCAAATGATCTATGGTTGAGAGTCACTCCGAGACTTCAGAGCTTCGTGCTTCAACTCCTTCCTAAACAAAAACTTAAAAACTCACTGAAGTAAAGAAGTTGACGCAGACCTATCGGCCTCTCAGACCGAGATCCACTCACAGGATCATTCTTTAACCCCTTCGAGCCGGATCAGCTCTTTCGGATTCCCTGCTAGAATCTCTTTTCAAATCGATCCACAGGTCCTTTTCGCAACTCACAATCTCGCGAGTTCGTGAGTCGTGACTCCCAACTCTTCCTTCTCAAATCCGTGATACCCGAGATCACGAAATGGTTATGACTCCTTCTCTGTTAGCATCTTCTGTGTGTGACCATCAGCTAGGCTTAAATGCCAACACCTCTCGCAACTCGCCACCTCACGAGTTTCACTGTCGAGCTCACGTACTCTTGTCTCGCGAATTCCCGAGACACGAGAAGTCAACAGAATATTGACTCCTTCCTCCAGGTGACGTGTGTCCACCGGTCTACTTCCCCGGGCCCACTTCGTGGTTTTGCCACGTGTCCCTCGTGCCTCGAATTTCGGCACTTTGCGACTTTTGCAATCGAAAGTAACTACTCTCAACCTCCGAACCCCCTGTTATCACTGAAATTTCGTCCGCACACGGCAACAAGAACTCCGCATCGTCAAAACAGGACTGGAGTCATTCATGGCACAGGATTAATTCCATAGCATTGCAAAAAGGTCAAAAACTATACAAATGACCAAAAATTTGAAAGACGCTTTACATCATCTGGGTGCGTGTGCTCATGCGCGTAACAGAAATGTACAAAGCACGCATAGGTGCAAAAGGCACGGCTGTTGGGTGAAAAACCCGCGCGCCTGCTAAACGACGCATTTATTGAAATTGGTCGGCCTCCCAACCACTAATGGATCAGCTCCCAAGTCGATTTGACACCAAATCCGAGCTCAATCCTCATGGTGGGCTGGTCAAAGACCTAATTGTGCCCTAAAGAGCCCCTTTTCACATTCTAAAGAGGATACATAATGATCCAATGCTTGGCTATAAAAA
>ML857675.1:8137-26659 GCA_009831015.1 Picea engelmannii
ACACTTAATTTCAAACTTATTTATTATAAAATAAAATTAGGATTACTATATTTTTCTTCAAATTTCCTTTGAAATACTTCATCCCCAAACCTCACAACCATACAAAATCTTTGAAGTAACAATGATGTTGTAAAAGTTTTTTTCTTTTTTTCTTTTAAACCAAAATATTAAAACTTTATAATTGTTTTGAATACCAAAATAAGATTTCCAACCTCCAATAATTCATTTTTCAATGCTATAATCCAATTTAATAAAAATCCATTATAAAATACTTATCAAAATGTGCTCCTTCCAAATTACCATAATCTTAAACAAAATGAAGAAAAATATATGGGTTTTTTTTTAAATAATAATACTTTTGTTTACTTACATTTACATACATCTTCAAGTTCACTTATTAGTAACTATGGTTTATCAAAGTTATGAGAAAACTTTGTGAAAAGGACAATATTATTTGTCTACATAAAAACATTATTTTGATATAATTATTGTCGTGAGATCTCAAATCAAATCAATATAATATTTTGATATAATTATTGTTATGAGATTTCAAATCAAATCAATAGGAAAAATAGACAAGAGCGATAACTTTTTCAATCAAATCAATAGGAACATGATATTTTCAATCAAATCAATAGGAAAAAGAGAAAAGATGATAATTTTTTCAGTTAGAATGAAATGCATATATGATGACATCCAGTGAAACCTACAATATTTATGGAGGTAGTCGAGTGGAACATTTAACCACAACTTCTTATTAATAATTAACAACATTCAACCATTCAACAATATTGAACACTTATAGGAATAGAGATGGGCTTAGTCCTGACAGCCATTCAACCCTCCTCTGGTTCTTTAGGATTCCTGAAGATATCAGGTTCAAGTCCTAAGTGTTGAATAAGTGTTGGCTGATTTGTTTTTCAGCACGGTGACAACCATCCGGTAATTTATGTCTAAGAACAACGACAATACCATATCTAACCCATGATTCCAGGCTCCAACATATTATACCAGATCTAACCGGCCATGATCCATGATTCCAGGCTCCAGCATATTATATATTATACGAGATCTAGCCCATGATTCCAGCATATTCATATAATGCATGCTTCTCCTCCACCCCGCAAGAAAAATAGTGTTTCATGTAATCTGCATGAATGAAATTCCTGAACAAGCATGGATGAGTTTCATCAATGGAGATTACATGAATGAAATTCCTGAACAAGCATGGATGAGTTTCATCTATGAGTTCCAGTGCTGGACCGATCTCTGCTTCGAATTCAGGAGCATAAAAGACTACAGTCGATAGCCTAGCCTTGCAATGGTCTGTCATTTCCCGATGCTCTATGCTCGTGTATCTTCCATTAGTCATTACCTGCAAAACCAACCACACAGTACTATGTAAAACGTTTATTAGACGAAGTCTGGATAACATGGCGATTAATCTGTAATGGTCATAAGTTTACCTCTATCAAGTTTCTGATGTTAATTGCCCAATGCTCTATGCTCTTGTATCTTCCATTAGTCATTACCTGCAAAACCAGCCACACAGTACTATGTAAAACGTTTATTAGGCGAAGTCTGGATAGCAGGGCGATTAATCTGTAATGGTCATAAGTTTACCTCTATCAAGTTTTCGATGTTAATAGCCAGAGCATAAGGAATTGGTCGCACAACTATCCATTGGTCATCCTTGCGGACATTTGAACCTACTACTTCATCATCTTGCAGTAAGAGTGTAATGCCAGTCATGTCTGCATGTGGGATCATGCCAAAAACACGATCTGGTATGGGGCATTGAGGATAGTAATTCATTCTCATTCTTTGGTATGGCTTTCCAAACATCTTCTCAAAGAAATCAGGCTTCAACTGTAACGTCTCCGCAATTAAACTCAACAGCTTCCCAGAAAATCTTTTAATTTCAGTATTGTATGACTCTGTAATTTCCCTGCCAAACAACCCACAATAACATCAGTACAAGACCAACAATCCCGAATTGCGTCATGTATAAATTCCTTAATATCCACGTGCATGACAAAACTATTCAAATGCTTAATATCAAGATCGATCACTATAGATTATAGTACAGTGAAACAGATTATGTAACAGATCACTATAGATTATATTACAGTGAAACAGATCATGTAATGATTTTGTGTTATATAACATTTAGTATTTCCCTCTACTAACATATATGTTTGAAGTGCACCAGAAATATGTAGGTTGCAGTGGCCACACATTCAAATCTTTACAGTAGGAAGGAGACGTCAAACCCAACAAGTCACCCCAATCCAACTTCTGCCCTTCAGACACGATGAATGTCTGCCCATAGCCTTCAAGATCTCCTGGCTTACTGCATACTTTTGTTTCTCTTCCAAAGGAAGCTGGAAGAATTCCTTTCCAACTCTTTTAATACCATCTATTAAGTAATTCACAACCTACAAAACGCCCCACCACAATATATTCAGTTATTTCTTCACAAACAGTTCATGATACCAAGAAAGAAGGAATTGATCAAATGATACCTAGAAGCCGCCCCATTCTTCACAAGCCGTGGCGATCTTCTTAATCTCTTGATCTCTCTGCAATCCTTGTGAAAGCTTGGCCATGTCAATGATTAGGATGTCCAGCTGATGATCAAATATTGAAGTTGGTCTTGCTGTTTCTTCCTCTCTTCTGAGTTTCATCTCTTATTGACTTCCTTCCTACAACACTATAAATATGTCCAAAAATCCTATAGTTTCGTCATTCAATCAATATTTTCTACGGGCTTGAGATATAGTTTCATTAAGTTCGCCTAAATTTATTAGTTTGGTGAGTGTTTGAAAGAATGGCTTCAGTTTATGAGAGTGCTCACGGGAGCCTTCCCAATCGGAGTAAGTCTTTTCTTACTGTCGAGAGCGTTCAAGAACTCGTGAAGAAACAGAAGGAAACTATACCAGAAACGTATTGGTGTTGGTCTTTCTTCCTCTCTTCTGATATACCTTTCTGGTATTGTTTCCTTCTGCTTCTTCGCGAGATCTTGGACGCTCTCGACTGTAAGAAAATACTTACCTCAGTTGGTAAGGCTCCTGTGAGCACTCTCATAATCTGCAGCCATTCTTTCAAACACTCGCCAAACTAATAAATTTAGGCGAACTCGATGAAACTACAACTCAGGCTCGTAGAAAATATTGATTGAATGACGAAACTATGGGATTTTTGGACATATTTATAGTGTTGTAGGAAGGAAGTCAATAAGACATGAAACTCCTACTGTCAGCCATGCCAATTTGCCCTCGGCAGTTGTCACAAATAATAAAGTTAAACAGTTGGAAGAAAGTCCTATTTTAATTGATATTACCCCAGTCCCATAAGAGAAAGAGAAGTAGACTGGTCGTCTGTGTCTTTCTGAATTGCATTTCAAAGTCCACATTTTGAACGTGAAAAACTCTGTTCCATCGTGCTTCCCTCAGCGAGAGCACATGAGACGCTTTGTCGTGTACTAGCTTTGAATTCTCAGTTAAAATTCTAACCAAATCTGCAATCTAACTAATCATAAACTATGATTTTTATAGTCTCTAAATCAGTCAATTTGAATCTTCTCTTTTCTATCAATCAGGGGCTTTGCAAATGTGTATAGTTATACCGATTTTTCAGGTCAGGTGAAAGCTTTAGGTAGAAAGTCTGCAAGGCAGATATCGATCATTCAAATTATTATTTTTTTTTCCAAATTCAAATTTTTTATATTATTGTTAAATTTTTCACTATGAAATGGTATTTGAATTTAAGTAAAGAGAATAATCATTGTTTAAACAATTCTAAGTTAATCTCTTAATTTCAAATTATTAAAATTTCAAATCATTTTTTTTTAAATTGTATCTAAATATCTGAAAGATAAGTTTAAACAAAAGATCAAATCAACATGCCATAGCATGAAACAATGAGCACATGAACGAAGTAACGAGTGGACCCACCACACCATGAATAGATGAGTACATGAAAAAAACAGTTTCTAAAAGTTTTACTTTTTTGTGATTTTTTTATTTTGATTTTGTTTGAAATTTGGTAAGGAATGGTTGGATCTGCAGATTTGAGTGGTTAAGTTTGTATAATCTAAGTGTCTAAATGGTTTTACGACAGGCTAAATCCATTTACGCATTCAGAAATGCAATTTAAACAACAAAAAATAGTGATTTTGTCCACATTTACATCGTCTGATTCCGGTATAAGGAACAATCATTAATGAGTTGATGCACGGGAAGAAGACAATAGGGAACAATCATTCTGGGTTATCATCATTGCTCCTCCTTATTGTTTTTTTAGTGAGTGTTATGTGGGTTTTTGTAATTTTAAGGATGGAATTTTATATTAAAATGTAGAAATCTGGGCTAATGTTTTATTTTTTATTTTTTAAGTAAAAGTGGGACCTTTCCTATTAAAACTTCATTCAAAAAGAGGATACATGGCACATAGGAGCCAGGTGTCCTGCCTGTGAAGGAAACCAGGACACCTGGCTATCACACTGTAACAGGTCCAAAAATTATGGAGAACATAGAGCCACCCTGCCCGTAGGAAACCAGGGGGTATATTCTTGACTAACAACAGTTTGATAATGGAGTTTCTAAGGCTATCCAGACTAACAACTAGAGGACTACTGTCCTGAGAAAATACAACAACAAACAAAAAGAAAAGCATGCAGACTCTATGACCTGTTAACCTGGGCTCGCCTTGTCGTCCTGCACTTCTGCTGCACGAACTGGTATGGAAAATGGCTGTGCACAAGTAGGACATAGTCGCTTGGGTGAGTCGTTGGAATAAGCTGCATACAGCATGTCCAGGCGCTGGCTTGCGCAGACCGCTCGGAAGATTTGGTCTTCAACCAGACTTCTCACTTCAAATATAAGCTGCAACTGCTCTGAGAGAAAAAGAGGTGACGAGGGCGGCCTCGACTGCTTGTCATCACGTCCCAGAAATTCTGCATCCTGGGCTGCACCAGCGTCCATCCACTGCTCCTCTTCTATGATGCAAGGTTCTGTGCCTGGGTCCGAGGAGGCCTTAGCGCAGGAGTCGGAAGAGGTCCTGCCGGGGGGAGTAATTCCAGAGCGGAATACACGGGTGTGGGGGTCCCAATCATCCGGGAAGGTAACCATTTTCTTGTCCAAAAAATCCGGTGGGAGCTGAATGCTCGAATCCTCTTCCACGATTGTGCCAAGAGGTGAACCTGCTGCCAGAATTGCCTGCCGTCGACGCCGTCTGGCTAGAGTCACTGCGCTTTGGAATTCTCGGTGTCGTTTCCGTCTGGAGGCGGCTGCATACCAGCTAGCCCCTCTGCGTGGTCGCCCCCTCAAACGCGGCATGACTGAAATAGAGGTTAGAGCCAAGTCGCCGGGAACTGGATGGCAGCCTCTCTACGCAGAAGACTGTTCGAACACAATGGAGCCCTCGAGAAGGTTGATGGGCAAATAAACCACAATAAACGCCATTAAAGCCACGAGCTTAATGCTCTGGCTAGCCGGACCGATGGCGCTCGTGCTGAGTTGCATCAGGTTACGGAGATGGATGGAGCTGACGCTCAAATTGAATCACGGAGTGTGTGGGGAGGACTAGTATTAAAGGGCCCCCGCCTCCCCTCGTCACCTCCCCTTGCCACCTCCCCTCGCCATCCTCGCCGCGTGTCACCCCATCCGGGGTGAAATCTGGGCTAATGTTACTAGTCCTTAATATGCAAAATGTAAAATGTTTGGCAATAGTTTTGTTAAAATATTCAAACTTTTAAGGATTTTGTAAAGTTTCTATAAAAGTTTGGCCATTTTTAAGGTAAAATAATTTTAGAAAAAATGGAAATTGAGAAAAAACCATGGAAATTAGTCCATTTGCAAAATTTAACCCCTAAAATCATCTATGCTTGTAATTAGGAGGGTGAGGACATTGTTGGTGATAGTTTACTAGGCTCTTGCTTACAAAATGTTAGATAAGTGGTTTTGTGTAGTTGATTTTGCATAGTTATATCTGTAGTCACTATTGCCTTGCTTGTTGCCATTGTCCATTTACTAGGTGTTGATAATAGATAATTTGTAATATTCCTTATCTTATTTTCCTAAGTTAACAAAGGTGATGACTTGAATCCCCCTATTATTTTTCTCCTTTTGGATTGATGTTTTCTTTTTTAGAAGGTGTGTATGCTCTTACTTTTGCTCTTGTGGTATCTAGAATGGTTGCTAGTAGTGGTGCTATTATTGTGTCAAAATAGTTTTGGGTTGCATTTTTTTCTTGCATGGTGAACTATTCTATAACTACAAAGAAAACATGGAATGTAAATGTGGGTTTCTTGTTTGATTTGAAATAAAAAATTGTCTAGATGATTTTGTGTAATTATTATTGTTCTTCTTGTTGCTCTCTTAATTGTGTTTTTTTTTTTTGTTCTCTCTTGCATTCGCCATCCCCTTGCATTTCAATGTGAGTTAGAAATATAATGTTTATTTATTTTTATATGAGATTTTAAATATAGTTTTATTTTTATAAATATGATTAAATATTTTAAATTTAAATTTAAAATTAAATAAAAGAAATAAATAATTTATTTTAGTTATCAAATATATAATTAAAAAAAAATAAAAAATAAAAAATAAAAAATTATAATTTATATACATTTAATAAATTAAAGAAAAAATTTGATTTTATATTTTATATAATTAAAAAAAAATTGTAATAAAAATTATAATTTATATAAATTTAATAAATTAAAGAAAAATTTAGATTTCATAATTTATAGGAATTTGCTTTTCAATGTGATTTGATTTTATATTTTATATAATTAAAAAAAAATTGTAATAAAAATTATAATTTATATAAATTTAATAAATTAAAGAAAAATTTAGATTTCATAATTTATAGGAATTTGCTTTTCAATGTGATTTAGGAATATAATGTTTTATTTATTTTTATATGAGATTTTAAATATAGTTTTAGTTTTATAAATATTGATTAAATATTTTAAATTAAATAAAAGAAATAAATATTTTATTTTAGTTATAAATATATAATTAAAAAAATAAAAATATAATTATAATTTATATAAAATTAATAAATTATAAAAAAAATTGATTTTATATTTCATACGAATCTAATAGTTTTTTTTTTGTTTGTTAATTTGTGCGGGACCTGTTGGGCACGTGATTAACCTGTGGCTTGAGAAACCGCGACTCAGGGCCATCTAAGCCGTCAAAATCACCCGGGGATCGCACCCGGCCTGAGCCACACCAACCCTTAACATGGTTGGATTTTTTTGTCCCCTCAGGTTTCGAACCGGTGACTTTAACATCACGGAGTAGCTTAACAACACACTCCGTCACCGACCCTACACCTCGCAGACCATACAAATTTAATAGTTACTATGGTTTCTGTAGGTTTCTGTAGCTAGAGAAACGTGCTTGCCATTATTATACGATGCTTTAGCCAGCAAGCCAAGCCATAAAGCTAGCCAAGCCATATCATAACAGCCATAACCTCGCGGACCATACAAATTTAATAGTTACTATAAGTATAGGAATTCAATTACACATTTAAAATAAAATATGATTGATTATCATTTTTAAAAAAAATATGGTATATGGTAAGGTCTTATAATAATATATTATTATTGTAAATATTGAATATGATATATAAATCTTTTAGAAAGTTATAATTAAAGTTATAAAATTATTGTTTTTTCTTCATGTTTTGGTTACAAATTTGTATGGTCTTAAGTTTTTTTTATTTTTAATATTGTAATCAAGATGGGTGACAAAGATGTACATATTAATATTAATTGTATATCTTTCACCTCCCACCTATATGCACACTTTCATATATCTTTCATCTTCTATTTGTATGCACACTTTCATTGTACATCTTTTAGCTATATGCATACTTTCATATATCTTTCACCTTTTACCTATATGCACACCTTCACATGGGGAGGTGCACATACATTCATACATTTTTCATGCACACCTTCACATATAGAAAAAAACATGTACATATAACATATACACTTCCACCTTACTTTCACCTTCATTACTCACTTCATATATCTTTCACCCCCTACAAATATGCACACCTTCACATGAGAAGGTGAACATGTGCATTTAATATATACACTTCCACGTCCTTACCTCCACATCCATTACTCACCTTGTAAAGATAGAAATAAAGATATATATATTATGTCATTGATATTATACATTTTATTCACTTTACACATTATAGTATAACTAATTTTTTTCCATATTTCAATTTTAATTTTGTACTTTCTTTAAATTTTTATTTCAGTAAATATAAACATATATTTTCTTATTTTGTACTTTCTTTAAATTTTTATTTGAGTCATAAGAAATTCAAACTAAATTTTTTTATAAATTTTCTTATAAATATTTATTTTTTAAATTAATTTTATTTTTATTATAATATTTAAATTAATTAAATTCTATTAAAATTAATTTTGTTTTTATTATAATATTTAAATTAATCAAACTCTATTAAATTGTAAAATGGAATTATTATTATTATTTTTATTTATCTTCTTATTACTCATAACATACCCTTGATTATCCTCGCTTTTTGAAATATTCAAAACCCAAACATATTTGAATGAAAAAGTTAATGAATTCCATTTTAAATTATAAAGTGGAAATATTAATATTTTTCTCAATTATTTTTTTATCACATATAATATACATTTAATTATCTTATTTAAAAAAAAAAAAAAAAAAAAACATTCAAAACCCAAAACATTTTTAATTTTTCTTAAATATTCAAAATCAAAAGCATATTTATTATTTGAAAATATTAAAAAAATATTTATGTTTTTTTAAATATTTTGAAATATTCAAAATCCAAAACATGTTTATTTTTTTTTAAATATTCAAAACCCTAAACATATTTGAATGAACAAATTAATAAATTACCAATAACAAGAGGTCATTCCATGCTGATTATGTTTACATTTATATATTTAAATTTTTTTTAATAATAAATAAAAGTTTATATATATAGAATAAATAAAAGTTTTTATTTTTATTTAAATTAAAATAAAAATAAAAAATTATGGATATCACATTAAAAATTTACATTTTGTCATTCATTTATACGATTGTTTTATATGAGGTTGGTTAAACTTTTTATGTTTTGAGTTTATATAAATTTAACCACTTAAATCTGCAAATCCAACCATTCATTACCAAATTTTGAGTAAAATCAAACGAAAAAAAATTATGAAAAACAAACAAAAATTAAACTTTTAGAATGCTACGTTGCTTTCACGTCATTCATGACATCGATTCATGGTGTAGTTGGGTCCACGCATTATTTCATTCATGTGCTCATTTTTTCATGGTACGGCCTGTTGATTTGATGTTTTGTTTATAAATATCTTTCAGATATTTAAATTTAGAAATTGATTCTAAATTTTTAGTACGAAAAACAACAAATAGGGGAGTCTCACTTTATGTTCAACATCGAGAGAAGGTTAGAGAAAAAGACAAGTTGTAAAAGAACGCTAATTTATTCACAACCTTATGGATTGAGACCAACAGCCGGAAGTGTGCCGTAAAACCATAGGGCAGGGTATAGACTATAGATTAAACTATTCAACAATCGGGGGAATCCAATGGATTTTCTTATTTAGCCAGACCGGAAGTTTCCAACCTAGAACACCATACATGTAGACCAGACCTAAGGGAAATTTAGAATTAAGATGTTAACTATGTATAATTTTATTATTATCTTAGTGGTGATTAAAAAAGTGTTATTCTGTTAAATATTTTACTATGAAATGGAATATGAAATGGAATTTGAATTTAAGTAAAAAGAATAATCATTGTTTAAACAATCCCTAAATTAATCTCTTAATTTTAAATCAATTTAAAAAAAATGTATCTAAATATCTGAAAGATGAGTATAAACAAAAGATCGAATCAACAGGTCGTAGCATGAAACAATGAGCACATGAACGAAGTAATGCGTGGACCCACCACACCATGAATCGATGAGCACACGAGAAAAGAATATGGAACAATCATGAATGTGTTGATTCACGGGAAGAAGACAATAGGGAACAATCATTTCTCTGTCATCATTATTATTATTGGGTGTTGTCTTTTTAATAAATGTTATATGGGTTTTTATAATTAGGGATAATTTTAAGGATGAAATTTTATATTAAAAATATAAAAATTTGAATTTTACTATGTAAAATGTAAAATGTTTAATAATAATTTTGTTAAAATATTCAAACTTACAAGAATTTTGTATAGTTTTTATAAAATTTTGGTCATTTTTAAGGAGGGTCATTTTTAGAAAAAATGGAAATTGGAGAATATTTTTTTGAGAAAAACCATGAAAAATTAGTCCATTTGCTAAATTTAGCCCCTAAAATCATCTATGCTTGTAATTAGGATGGTGAGGGTATTGTTGGTGATAGTTTTACTAGGCTCTTGCTAACAGAGTGTTAAGGAGTTGTTGATTTTCCATAGTTATTTTTGTAGTAGTTATTTCCTTGCTTGTTGTCATTGTCCATTTGTTGGGTGTTGATAATAGATAATTTGCAATATTCCTTATCCTATTTTCCTAAGTTAACAAAGGTGATTGACTTAATCCCCCTATTATTTTTCTCCTCTTGGATTGATGTTTTCTTTTTTTGAGAAGTTGTGTAGGCTCTTACTTGCATTTGCTCTTGTGGTATCTAGAATGGTTGCTATTAGTGGTACTATTATTGTGTAAAAATAGTTTTGGGTTGCATTTTTTTTATTGCATGGTGAGTTATTCTATATCTACAAAGAAAGTGTGAAATGCAAATGTGGGTTTCTTGTTGGGTTTGGAATAAAAAAACTCTCTAAATGATTTTGTGTGATTATTATTGTTCTTCTTGTTCCTCTCTTAATTGTGTTTTTTGTTTCCTCTCAGCTTGTATTCACCATTGCCTTGCTTTTCAATGTTGACCCTCTATTTGCTTTTCAATGCTGATCCTCTACTTGATGTTGTGTGGACTCTTTCTTGCATTCACTCTTGTAATTTCTAAAACATTGATTTTCAATATTGACCCTCTATTTGCTTTTCAATGTTGACCCTCTACTTGATGTTGTGTGGACTCTTTCTTGCATTCACTCTTGTAATTTCTAAAACATTGCTTTTCAATGTTGACCCTCTATTTGCTTTTCAACGTTGACCCTCTACTTGATGTTGTGTGGACTCTTTCTTGCATTCACTCTTGTAATTTCTAAAACATTGCTAGCATAGGCAATTATGTTGCGTCTTTTTTTTTTTAACTTGAATGAGAATATGTACCTCTTATTTTCATTCATCTTTCTACACTCCAAAACAATCAATACTAGTGGCACTTGTGCATTGTTTTATGATGAGGATGTTCTTTATTAAAGCTACTACTTACCTTAATTTTTCTCATCAATATTTATTTTCTAATCTTTATTTAATCACCATATCTAAAAAGTCCCATTTTTCTATATCACGCACATCTTCCATATTGTCTTTTTATCTTGCTTATTGTCTTCTTTCCTTGAATTACTTCGTTCATGTGTTAATGTCAAAAGGTAACATTTTCAATTATCACATACATAATTGTTTACGGTGTTGTTAATTTACTTTGTTTAAATATAAGTGTTTTTGGTCTTGTTAATTTACTTTATTTAAATGCTTTCTTTATTAGTCCCTGCTCAAGAAGCTTTGACCTTCAATTAATTTTCCGTTTTTAAGAGTTACCCTATCCAAAGTTTTATTAAACTCATATTTTATTTTCCATTTTTTATATACATAAAATTATTTTCATATTTTTAATTTTATTTATTTAATTTTTTATTGGATAAGATTGTTTTGATATGACTGTAGTGCCTTGGTATGAGGCAATTTATTTTCACTCTTATGTTAGAATTAAAAATTATTAAAAAAAAAATGTATTCCAAATTATATTACTGGCGCATCAAAGCACAGAGCAAGTGTCAGGAACTACATTCGAGAAGTGTCAAAGCATAGAACTGCATTTGAGATGCATCAGAGCAAGTCTTAGAGCAGAGAACTGCAGTCGATGCACAACATCAGAGCAAGTGTCAAAGCAAAGAACTACAATCGATGGATTGCATATCAGAACAGAGAATTAGTGTGGCAACCTGCATGGATAATTTTTCCATGCTCCTTTGCATACTGCCACCACACATTGGACTACCTGAATTATTTCATTCTCTTCTGGGGAGAAGTCCTCCCGTATATGCAGAAACATGATGGACAAAGTCTTGAGTAAGTGGCATGTCAAGCTCTCTCATATAAGCATGCAACCAGTTGTAGTTGCTAAGAACTTATGTAACTTATGAAAAAAATCATACCTTTAATGTTGAAAGAATCATACCTTTAATGTTGAAAGGTATTGTTTGTTTTGAGACAAATAAAAAAGGAAATATTTTTCATTATTATTAAAATTTATTAGTAATGTTTTTGTTAATACAATATTTTTTCAAAGTAGAGTATTAATTGTTTTGATACAAGTAAAAAGAGGAATACAAACCACTTAAAAAAGCTGAAATCATTATTGAATGATTTTTAGGGAGAGTTTTAATAAAGGATCCAACCAAACATGCATTATTTGAAAGGTATTCTCTACCTACTTTCATGCTTATTTAAGGCTAAGTAACCTATACACTAAAGCTTACTTCTTAAAATTAAGTAACCTATACACTACCTATTTGGAATAGAGATTTGATAACTTACAGATTTCACAGTACATATTGAGGTCAAAGCAAAATTAAACATTATAACAGTCTTCATGGATAAGGACGTAGGATAAGGATTATTCCAAATCACTTATTATTAATAAAATGGAATATTAAATATTATTAAAATCAGTTATTATTAATTAATAATAAAATAGAATATTAAACATTATTAAAATCAATTATTATTAATTAATAATAAAATAGAATATTAAACATTATTAAATTTTGAAAAAAATAAGATATTTATCTTAATTTTATAAAATTAAAATTTTAACCTATAACCTTTTAATCTCTTAAATGTTTTAGTTGTTGATGGTATAAAGTTAAATTGTAATTATATTTTAATTTTTGGTTTATGTTACTATAAGGTTAAATTGTAATTATATTTGAATAAGTGAAATTTATGTAAAATGTAAGTTAAAGTTAATTTATTTTTAGATATAGTAGAATAATTCCTTTTATTTATTTATTTTTGAAAAATCTTAGGGATAATTCCTTTTAGTTTGAGACTAGTAGCAGACCACAAACATGTAAAAACATATTCTTATACTATTTTATTTTCTTTTGAAGCCATGCATATCTTTAAATTGACAAATGAATCAATGGGGCATTCTATATGTTGATTTAATACTTTGATCCATAATCAAATGAATGGTGGTTAATGTATTATATCTTTAAACTAAAAATATAAAAGGAGATATGTATTTTTAAAGATGAGTTAATTTTCACTTAGTTGGAGGTGTTCATCACTATTTCTCCTAATAAGAATAATCTAATTTTAAGGTCATGGCAAAGCATACTCCTCATACATTGAGCAATTTTTTAATAATTTCTTTGAGAAGTGTAAGTGATTGTATAAATAAAATTGTTTTAATAAACACAAAAAATTTGAAGAAACAATAATGTGGAATACAAAGCTTGTCAAAAACCTTTCATAAATATAATATTTATTTTTAACATATTCTTTTCACCCATTTTAATATAGTATTTTTCTTTTAAAATATTTTTAAAATACTATATGCTCATAATATTTTCTTAAATGTGAGAGATTTTAGAAATTATTATCATTTCCACTAAGTTGCTAAGTTCATGATAGAACCAAATGCAAATCCTTGTTCAAATATCTCATAAACTAACACATTTATATATCTTTAATGAACTATTCATAATAACTTCCAAAACACACTGAAATGAACTATTCATAATGAACTATAATGCTGTATATACTTGTAATAAATTTTTTATAATAATCTCTTTACAAAATCATTTATATTATACCTCCCAAGTGATACTATTAAGAATCCTTTCTTCAAAGCCATTGTGATCCACATTTGATGTTGTTCTCACATATTCCCCCAAGAACATGAGTATGGACTTGTAGAAGGTGTCGATAAGTGTGAGAGGTATGGCCATTCCCATGAGAAGGATGGTCGATCACTCAAGATAGATCTCCAACATCTCGTAGTTCTTCACTTTGTAGGCATGTCTACATAGAGTCTCTAGGACACTCCCCATACCCATCTGTTTCCAAAAAGAAAAATGCCAGATTCAGATCTATGATTCAAAGGAGAAAATACAGAATAAATTGAACGAGAAGCTCCATTGCCATTCTCAGTGAAATAATCAAAATTTTTATAAGGAGATTGGGGAGATTAGTATATACCATGAGGTCATATGGAAAGACTTAGATCCCACTGTTCCCAAGAGACAAAGCAACGAGCTCTAGGTTTTCGAGATGGTCAGAGAAGATCTAGGTAGCAATGCTCATCATGTAGTTCACCATGTACATCACCACTGCCGGCAAGGCTAGGCGACAGATCTTTTTGGATTCCAAAAACATAGTATCTCTCATAATTGTTGTTCCATGCTTATCCACGCTCATACCACCATCATTCCATAATGGGAATGCCATTAATGATGATACCTTAAGCACATAATACATGTTAATTCCCATATCACATTCCAATGATTTTTAAGAAGTTATAATCAACGGAATATTATCTTCAAAATATTAAAAAAATATTTACAAAGTAATACCTAATCTTTACACCCTTCTAATTCGAGGTGGACTAGGTTTGGATGTATGTTAGAATTTTCTTAAAATAACTCTCAACTGGAACTAATTCTATGTAAACCATATGTGCAAAGGTGTCTTACATTAAAAACATTAATCTTGTTTAATCGAATAAAATTTTATTAATCATATATAAATTTAACAATGTTTTTAATCTTGTTTAATCGAATAAAAGTTTATTAATCATATATAAATTTAACAAATACAATTTACATAGATTATAAATATATCAATGAGTATTGGAATTTGAATATAAACGTTTATGTAACTAAAAGTTTTAATTAGAATTGAAATTTGATTTTCAAAATCTTTTTAATTAAAAGTTTTAATTAGTATTTGAATTTGATTATCAAATTTTATGTAATTAAAGTTTCAAAACATACCTCGGATTTAAAAAGAGATTTGTTTCATTCTTCTAATAAAAGCAGTAGTGATTGATCATTGTAATCTAGTAAGCTCATTTTTCCATTCAAAAGTTTGAAACCGTAAGTGAGGAGTAGGAGCATACCACCAAATTAATCAGAGGGGTTTTGTCTGTTATCCATTTTTCCTATTTTCCCTCCATTGTCGCTAAAATTTTAAATGGGATGTAGAATTCTTCATTATTATCATTTTTCGTTCAACACCATTGACGATTTCAAGACTCTATCTTACTTAGCAAATCAATCGGCGACGCCTTATCAATGAAAAATTAGTTGAATGGCTCGAGGGATATATCCCCTTCTCAATAATTTTGACAAGATTTTTCTGAAGTAAGAGGGCCCAATGACTCTTTGAAATATGTGGATGGCCTTACCACACTTGTCTTTGACATAAAATATAAGCATGAATACAAGGACCTGTTGCCCTTTTTCCCGTCAGGTTCAACACGCAAATTGCTCAGGCATCCTGTATCGATCTGCTCCTATGCGCATTCATATTGACAAATGTGGCTCGAACCCTGCACCCCTTAAGCCTGATTGGTGTAGATTTTGTTGTTTTACCAATTGCAAGATCACTCAGGTGAAAATTTAGAAAGAAGGTGCTATCGTGATGGTTGTGAGGGCTCGAGCTAACTACGATCAAGTTGATGATCGATGACAGGGGTAAGAATCTTGCAGAGCCTACCGAGTACTTGTAAATTCCTTGTAAAACCATTAAATTAAAATTAAATAATAATTGTGAGGAAGAGGCAACTAATAGTTGGAGTTAGTGGTAGGTGAAATAACCTAGTGAATATGTATCAAACAAGTGGCAGTACTTCATTGGATAAGGACATATGATGAAAATTCGAAAAAGAACCTCCCCTTAAAACACCTTCGGTAATGCTTTATGTGATGCCTTTCTTGAAAAAAATTCAATTCAATTTGTGTATTTTATCATGATATTTTAGAGTGATGGTTACATTCTACACTATAGTGTTCAGTTTTTTCTTTTTCAATATGCTATATAGGAATGCAAAGAGAAGAGAAAAACAAAGGCTCAAATATCATATGATAAAAGGAAGCAATCAACAAAATTGAGATCAAAAGTAGTGGAGTTGGTTGAAAAGAAAATTTCCTGAGAGATGCAATAAAATCCATGGACTCTTAACGAAGATTGTGACAGTAACTTACTGATAGATTGTAGTTTTTTTGATTGCTAAGGTGGGTATAGAAGATGTAGAGGACAGATGGTGATTTTCATGGGGGCAACTATTAGTTGAATGATTATTGGGATGGAAATATTCAAAGAATGATTTAGATTTTCAAATATATTTTGTGGAAAGTTTAAAAAATGCTTTAGATTTATTCATAAAAATGCTACTCTCAGATTTGTTCCTCTGTAGCAGATAGGGTGCATTGGCATTTTGATTGTCTCCCAATATGGGACACTCAAGATGGTTCTCCAGCAGATCACTTTCTAGGACAAAGCATTTTTTTTTGTTATATATTTGAAATTTTTTATTACACTATTCACTTCTCTATATTATATTTGTTTCATTGTTGATTTTCTCACTAAATATGATGATCAAAAAACACATGTTACTTGGTTTTTTCGGCTTTTCCTTTCCCCACTTCGAGGGTATGCTAGTATAGTTTAAAATAGAAAAACTTAAAAACGATCCATTATAATATATAAATTAAATCAAATAAATTATTTATTTTAAATTTGATTGGATATCAACATTGAAGTGTTATTACCGGGGTGGTCATGGCCGCAGACATTAACGCTTCAATGTAATACACAGTGACATTTAATTAATTCAACCTGCATTGATTTAATTAATACACTGACATTGACATGAGGTGAGGTGGTGTTGGCGTTAACTCTGTACTGTGGGAGGATAATAGTCGTCAAAGTCGTGTTTTGAAACGAACGGTCAACTGAGAAACCCAAACCCATAACCGTGAAGTGCTCTCTCTCTGATTTGGGTTTGGTTTCCTTGCCAATGGAAGGCTTTAAACTGTGCTTGCACGTCGTTCTCGCTCTGCTAATACCTGCAACGGGTTTGTCAAGGGAAGGCACGGGTGGCGTGGCCTAGTAGAAACTCGTTACATTGTCGTGGATAAAAATGGGAGAGAGCGTGATATAAATTGGAAAAAATATGTTTTACATATTTAACAAAACTAAATATTCAAAAAAAATAAAAATCTTACAACATTGTAAATGATTATATATTATATTGTAAATATTATATATTATATTAATAGGAGTAAGGTTATATTTGTTTCATTTCTTTTCATATCATAGCTCCATCTGTTATAAGCAAAGTTATAACCTTTTACCTGTTTAAGTATAGCTACAATTTCATTTTTTTTTTAGGTATATAAAATTCAATTGTAATATATTAATAATTTTAATTTCTTGTAATACATTATTTTAATAAATATAATAATACTTTAATATATTATTTAAATAATATTTTAATATCAATTTTAATTTACAATAATAACATCTTAATATTTTTTTCTTATAACATTTTATTGTTAATATCCATCTATAAGAATGATTTTTGTCATGCCCCACTAGTCATTCATTTTAAGGAATATCTCTATTTTATTTATGATCATTTGCATAATTGTTAGGCTTCAAATTTCTAGAGAGAGGTGTGGGAGTTGAGGGAGGTGTGAGAGTTCAGATGTATGGACTGGAAGCTTGGTTAACACGAATATATGTCAATTTATGTTTTAATCTTCTTTTTTTCAATTTTTAAGATTGAGTGTATATCAATTTTTTCTCCATCTTCTAGCTTCGTTTGAGCACCTTTAGCGCCTAAGGGAGCAGGGACACAACCATATTTTATTTATTTGGGTAGTATAACTGCATATGAATCCAATAACATGAGAATGATGAGCACTTTATTCACTCATTGTGTGTACTGAATTTAGCGCCTATGAGGGCAATGACACAACTAGCTTTTATTGATCTAGATAGTATAATTACATATGAGTACAATAACATGAATATTTGGTGTACAAAGTTTTACCTGTAATGTTTCGCTAATGTTGTTGTTATTGTGTAAGACGGTCACATATATACAACATCGTAAATAAATCACACTAAAACAATACAAAAAACATTGTTGTTATTGTTGTTGTTATTTCCTTAGGGTGAAATCATGAAGGTGGGTTACACTTTTGCTTGTTTTATGACAAAAAAAACTGTATTTTCACAAGTTATTCAACTTCCGACATATAAAAGTATTTTTTTTATTTAGAATTTCACTTTACAGTAAAAACAAAACTT